>JAAIIK010000053.1:249932-271744 GCA_014706435.1 Silurus glanis | reverse complement strand
TCGTTACGAGCGGATGTCTTGGTTTGTTTTTGTTTTCATCGGCTTGTGAGTGTTTTGTATTTTGCACGTCAATAAAGACTATGATCGGGTTATATCTGCTTCCGCGTCATAAGCCTGACATAGCTAAATTGATTTCAAACATTTAGATTAAATTTTACAAAATGATTTCAAGTTTTATGCTTTAATTTCAGAGTACATTAAAAACATTAAACTGTGTAAATGTCAATAAAAAGTGGAAAAACTGAAATGAAAACTTTTGACTGGTAGTGTAGATAAATTTCTATTAAATGCTTATTATTATGTTTTTATTATGTCTTTTGAATTACTTTTTCAATAACAAAGAGTAGCTTTAGTTTCCAAATATAATTTTTTGATAGGAAACATCTATATATCATTAAAGAATTTTAACAATTAAGTAATAGTTCTAAGATAAATACAATTCTGTAACCAATATTTAAAATTGAGAAAAAAAAATTTAATAAAAAAAATGCTTTATATTACAAATTATTCTCACTAATAACGCACTATTCTCCTGCATGCTCACGCGATTCAGTTATTTTAGTATAACATTTGGCAGACAGTCACTCTTGGATATTGGTCATATCTGCACAAACGCTGTTTTGGACTTCATTTTCACCTTTGACCAGATACCATCGGAGCTCTGCAGAGGCAGGAAGACAAAATAAGCCGCAAAATGGTTGTTCACACTGAAGCAAGGTATGCTTGGATTTAGAGATAATAAATGCTCTATACACACTCATTTTCTTTTTAATGAAATCAGATAAAAAGGCCGTAAATAAGGGAAAAAAAAAAGGGAGAGCAGGAACTCCAATTATGAGACCATGTGGGAAGAGCAAAAACCTTGGTCAGAAAATAAGGGGAATTTTCCAAGATGAAAGAAATTAGAAAAAAAAGAAAAAAAAAGAGAAGAAGAAAGGACACTGGGTGTCTGCTGGGTATAAAAAACGAGCGCGAACAAACAGCAGGCGTACTTCCTCATTCTGGTGTGCTATATAATTTTTGATGCACTGATCGGTTTGATGTGAGGTACCCACCTTCGACTGAGCTCATTGGAACGTGTATGAAATAAAGAAGTTTTGCTTTTACTCATCCAGGACTGAGGATCCTTCATTGGCGGTTTGTGTCTATTATATTTTGTCTTTTTAGAATTGGCTGGGAAACATTGGGAATCCTCCAAGCAAAGAATCCACCCTCGATGTGTCGCCTCAGAGACGGGCTCTGAGTTCCGACAGTCCTGTCTCTGTCACCATTTCTTCTCACTGCTCTGCTGATCTTGGATACCTGATCATTAAGTGCTGACCCTTTTATTTACCATGTGAATTCACATTTAATGTGGGGAAAGCAGACCCCCAGGGTAACGCACAGAAAGCAGCTGACCCTGACGGCATCCCTGGCCATATACTCAGGGCATGCGCAGAGCAGCTGGCTGAGGTCTTCACGTACATCTTCAATCTGTCCTTGGCCCAAGCAACTGTCCCCACCTGCTCTAAGTCTGCTACCAGCCATTAGGGTTGCACAAGCCAGTGCACTCTTAGTGTCGGTCCCAAGCCCGGATAAATGGGGAGAGTTGCGTTAGGAAGGGCATCCAGCGTAAAACATCTACCAAATCAAAAATGCGGATCACAAATCAGAAATTCATACTGGATCAGTCGAGGCCCAGGTTACCAACGACCACCACAGGTATTGTTAGTCAACAGGGTACCGGTGGAAATTGGGCTACTGTTGGCCGAAGGAGGAAAAGGAGAGGAGGAACATGTCTACAGAGACAGCAGGAAAAGGATATGTGTAGCAGAGTGGAGGTTAGGGTTGGTACTTTAAATGTTGATATTATGACTGGTAAAGGGAGAGAGGTAGCTGATATGATGGAGAGGAGAAAGGTAGATATGTTGTGTGTTCGGGAGACCAGGTGGAAAGGGAGTAAGGCCAGGAACATTGGAGAGGGGTCTGTTCTGTCATGGTGTGGATGGAAAGAGAAATGGTGTAGGGGTGATTCCGAAAGAAGGAGATTAGTAAGAGTGTAGTGGAGATGAAGAGAGTTCCTGATAGGGTGAAGAACGTGAAGCTGGGAGTTAAAGGGGTGATGATAAATGTCATCAGTGCCTATGCTCCACAAGTGGGTTGTGAGATGGAGGAGAAGGAAAAATTCTGGAGTGAGTTAGATGAAGTGGTAGAAGGTGTACCTAGGAATGAAAGATTGGTGATTGGGGCAGAGTTAAATGGGCATGTGGGTGAAGGGAAGTGATGAGGTGATCATGAGGTGATGAGGAGGTGATGGGTAGGTATGGCCTTAAGTTGAGGAATGTGGAAGGGCAGATGGTGGTAGATTTTGCTAAAAGGATGGAAATGGCAGTGGTGAACACTTATTTTAAGAAGAAAGAGGAGCATAGGGTGACATAAAAGTGGAAGAAGGTGCACACAGGTGGACTATGTTCTATGTAGGAGATGCAGCTTGAAGGAGATTGGAGACTGTAAGGTGTTGGCGGGGGACAGTGTAGCTAGACAGCACTGGATGGTGGTCTGTAAGATGATTTTTTAGGTGAAGAAGAAGAGGAAAAGAGTGAGGACTCAAAAGAATAAGATGGTGGAAACTGAAGGAGTAAGACTGTAGTGTGAGATTCAGGGAAGAGGTCAGACAGGGGCTCGGTGGTGGTGAAGAGGTGCTGGATGATTGGGCAACTACTGCAGAAGTGATAAGGGAGACAGCTAGAAGGGTACTTGGTGTGACATCTGGAAATAGAAAGGAAGACAAGAGACGTGGTGGTGGAATGAGGAAGTGCAGGAAAGTATAAGAAGAAAAAGGTTGGCAAAACAGAATTGGTATCGACAGAGTGATAGGAAAATAAGGCAGGAGTACAAAGAGATGCAGCAGCAGGTGAAGAGGGATGTGGCGAGAGCCAAGGAAAAGGCATATGAGGAGCTGTATGAGAAGTTGGACACTAAGGAAGGAGAAAAGGATTTATACCAATTGGCCAGGCAGAGGGACCGAGCTGGGAAGGATGTGCTACATGTTACAGCAATAAAGGATGGAGATGGAAATGTGTTGACTAGTGAGGAGAGTGTGTTGGGAAGATGGAGGGAGTATTTTGAGCAGCTGATGAATGAGGAAAATGAGAGAGAGAGAAGGTTGGATGGTGTGGAGATGGTGAAGCAGAAAGTGGATAAGATAAGTAAGGAGGAAGTGAAAGCAGTGATTAAGAGGATGTCGTTTAGACCTGATGACATACCGGTAGAAGCTTGGAGATGTTTAAGAGAGATGGCAGTGGAATTTTCAACCAGGTTGTTCAACAAGATTTTGTAAGGTGAGAGGATGCCTGAGGAATGGAGAAGGAGTGTGCTGGTACCGATCTTTAAGAATAAGGGGGATGTGCAGACCTGCAGTAACTACAGGGGAATAAAGTTGATCACACCATGAAGTTATGGGAAAGAGTAGTGGAAGCCAGGCTGAGAGAAGAGGTGACCATCTGTGAGGAACAGTATGGTTTCATGCCGAGGAAGAGCACCACAGATGCATTATTTGCTTTGAGAATGTGAAGGAGAAGTATAGAGAAGGTCAAAACGAGTTGAATTTTGTGTTTGTGGACTTAGAGAAAGTCAGACAAATCGCTCCACCAACTAAGAACGGCCATGCACCACCACCCACAGAATCGAGAAAGAGCTATCAATCTGTCAATCCTTTCCGTGTCCGGGCCGGGTGAGGTTTCCCGTGTTGAGTCAAATTAAGCCGCAGGCTCCACTCCTGGTGGTGCCCTTCCGTCAATTCCTTTAAGTTTCAGCTTTGCAACCATACTCCCCCCGGAACCCAAAGACTCGTGGTTTCCCGCACGCTGCCCGGCGGGTCATGGGAATAACGCCGCCGGATCGCGGGTCGGCATGGTTTACGGTCGGAACTACGACGGTATCTGATCGTCTTCGAACCTCCGACTTTCGTTCTTGATTAATGAAAACATTCTTGGCAAATGCTTTCGCTTTCGTCCGTCTTTCGTCCGAACGACAGGGTGCAGAGAGAGGAGTTATGATATTGTATGAGGAAGTCAGGTGTGACAGAGAAGTATGTAAGGGTGGTGCAGGATATGTATGAGGATAGTGTGACAGCAGTGAAGTGTGCAGTAGGAACGAAAGACTGGTTTAAGTTGGAGGTTGGACTGCATCAAGGATCGGCTCTGAGCCCTTTCCTGTTGGCAGTGGTGATGGACAGATTGACAGACGATGTCAGACAGAAGTCTCCTTGGACAATGATGTTTAATATTTTGATTTGTGGTGAGAGTAGGAAGCAGGTTGAGAAGAGCCTGGAGAGGTGGAGGCATACATCCACCTCTCCAGGCTCTTCAAAACCTGCTCCCTCTTTGCTGGATAGAAGGGAAATGAAAGTCAGTGGGAGTAAGACAGAGTACATGTGTGTGAATGAGAGGGAGGGCATTGGAGTATTGCAGATGCAGGGAGAAGAGGTGGTGAAGGTGGAAGAGTTCAGGTACCTGGGGTCAACAGTGCAAAGGAAAGTTTATAGGACTGTGGTGAGACCTGCGATGTTGTATGGTTTAGAGACAGTGGCATTGAGTAAAAGACAGGAGGTGGATCTGGAGGTAGCAGAGCTAAAAATGTTGAGGTTTTCATTGGGAGTGATGAGGATGGACAAGATTAGAAACTAGTTTATTAGAGGGACAGCACATGTAGGACGTTTTGGAGACAGGGTGAGGGAGGCACAATTGAGATTGTTTGGACATGTGCAGAGGAGAGACATGGGGTACATAGCTATTACAAACAAAGGTTTATGGATGTGGTGAGGGAAGACATGCAGGTAGTTGGTTTGAGAGAGGCAGATGCAGAGGACAGGGGGGGTATGGAGACGGATGATCCTCTGTGGCGACCCCTAATAAGAGCAGCTGAAAGAAGAAGAAGAAGAATGTGACAGTGCCAAAGCACTGCTGCTACAGAACTGGGTGACTTTCGTCCCGTCGCACTCACTCCTGTCATTGCAAAGAGCTTCAAAATACTGGTCCTCACCCACCTCAAAGCCTGTCTGCCACCAACTTTAGACCCATAACAATTTGCCTATCGCCTGAATAGGTCAACCGAGGATGCCATTTCTACGGTACCACGACACTTATGCCAGGATGTTGAACTGGCGTTCCTCTGGGATGTGTATTGTCTCCTCTTCTATACTCCCTTTTCACCTATGACTGCATACCTGCCTATGCTTCAAACAGCATTGTTAAGTTTGCAGATTACACAATGGTGGTGGGCCTGATCAGAGGTAAGGATGAGATGGCTTACAGGGAGGAGATCCAGCACCTAGTAGCATGGTGTGAGGACAATAACCTGGAACTCAACACCAAAAAGACGAAGGAGATCATTTTGGAATATAGACGAGCCAGCAATCACACTCGTGCTCCCATTCACATCAACGGAGCTGCTGCTGAGCGTGAACCCAGCTTTAAGTTCCTTGGAGTCCACATCTCTGAGGATCTCACCTGGTCTCTGAACTCTTCTATCCTGATCAGGAAGGCACAACAGCGATTGTTTTTTTCTGAGGAGACTTAAAAAGTCCCACCTGTGCTACAGGAAACTGGAGAACATTTATAGCTGTATCATTGAGAGCATCCTCACTAACTGCATCTCAGTTTGGTACAGCGGCTGCACTGCTTCAGAGGGTGAGGAAAACTGCCCAGTGAATCAACGGCACTCAGCTTCCCACCTTGGAGAACATTTACAATAAACACTGTCTGCAAAGGGCGAGGGGCATTATCAAATATATCTCTCACCCTACAATGGACTATTCACCCTTCTCCCAACAGGCAGACGCTACAGGTGCCTCAAAGCCTGCACAAACAGACTAAAGAATATTTTTTTCCTGTGGCTGTTACTGCACTAAACAGCTGATTCAATACTGCATTGTCACTTTCTGTGATTTTGCACTCCTTATCCACTACACATTTCTTTTTACCAATCCTTAACTCACATTTGCACTACTGTACATTCCACTCATTAATACTGTATATACTGTATCATATATACCGTAATTTCCGGACTATAAAGCGCATATATAAGCCGCACCCACTGAATTTGACAAAGATTTTTATTTTAAACATAAATAAGCCGCACCTGTCTATAAACCTGTCTACATTGAAACTAATGAACTTTACACAGGCTTTAACGAAAGACAGTGTCTGTTACACGGTGTAACGGGTGAAATATGTTGTGGCTCCTTTAAGAGCAGAGCGGTATTTTGGGAATAGGCTGCCGCCGCATTTTCCGGTATTACTGCATGTGTGCAAGATCGAGGAATATGTCCTTATTATTTTCTGATGCTCATTTCTAAGTTTCTTTGACTAAACCGTAACGCTGTTGCCAAGAAGTTCTGTTGCAACTGGAGTTAGCGAGCTATCCCTTGACCCTGATACAACGTGTTACAACGGCTTGTATCTAAACAGTAGCCTACCAAGAAAGTCATTGTTCACTGTCTTCCTCCTTCCTTTCACAACTATTTCTCTTGAGAGTTTTTCTTTTGGCATCGTCGTGCATTTAAAAAAAACTTTTTTTCTCCCGATGCAATGCGGTTCCGTTTTTTGGCTTGAAGTTTGTGAAACCGGGAAAAACCCAGGAAAAATTCATAAATTAGCCGCTACGTTGTTTAAGCCGTGGGGTTCAAAACGTGGGAAAAAAGTAGCGGCTTATAGTCCGAAAAATACGGTACATTCATACTTGTATATAACTATATCATGTCATTTGAGTATATTATCTTCTGACATGCCTGTCTATGCATAATCTTTTCACAGTATATAGTATATTACTATACATACCATATATTATTACCTACTGTACTTTCTGTATATTCACCCTCATCCCTGTATATATGGACCTCATACCTTATTTATCTACAGTCATCTATTGTAAATAGGCCACTTGTGCACTTCTGGTTAGATGCTAACTGCATTTCATTGGCTCTGTACATGTACTTTGCACAATGACAATAAAATTTAATCTAATTTAACCTATATTTTGAAATATATAAATGTTTGTGCTTTTTGCACTGTACTCTGTAATCCTATATTAAATCAATTGCATGAGATTTTCTTGTGGTAAAGTATCACTCCTTTTTTTATGAAAAAGAAATTTAAAATTCTGCTGTGCTGTTAATAGTGTTTTGTGCACCTTATGTTTGTTTAGTTTTTTATTTAAATTAATTTTATTTTTAATTATTTAAAATTTGAATTTATTCTGAAGGTTAGATCCTTTATGGCCCATATCAATATCATTATCCTCTGCTTAATTATTATTTATTACATCCCCAATTCCAAAAATGTTGGGACACTGTAAAATGCAAATAAAAACAAACAAATATCCCATAAACCCATATTTTATTCACAATAGAACATAGAAAACATAACTAAGGAAATATAACATTTTAAGGGAAAATAAGGGTAATTTTGAATTTGATGGCTGCAGCACGTCCCAAAAAGTTGGGACAAAGCAACAAAAGTCTGGAAAACTTAGTGCTATTAAAAAATTAAAACATTGGAAAAACATTTTGCAACTAATAAGGTTAATTCACCACAGCTCAGTAAATAGCATATCTTAAAGAGGTAGAATCTCTCACAAGTAAATATGGGCATAGTTCTGTGGATAGATAGATCAATCTGTGATGGACTGTATCCCTAAATTGTGGAACAATTTTAGAATAATGTTCCTAAACATAAAATTGTGAAACAATTGAATATATCACAGGGCTCCAGACTGCAACTAAAATGGTCGCATTTAAATATTTTTTAAATAATATTTTTGCTTAGATTGCCACCTGCGACCATATAAATTTGTACGTTATGACCGAATAATCTGCATGTTATGACTTTTTATGTTTGGTTCTGTGATGAACGACCTATCACATAATTTGTTGACGTAATAAACGGCAACGAATACGCCACCTACACTTGAGTTAAAGCGCCAAAATAACCCGACAGTTAAAGCAAAACTCACCTTTCCGCATCAGAAAAAACATGTCAAAACTATTTTATTATTTTGTTATTCTATTCTATTAACTAACCTTTTCAAACAGTCTCCATCTTTGTCCAACTCAACAACTGTCCGATGATGACCCGCCTGTTAGTAAAAAAGCAGGCTGCAGTTGTGCCATAGAGGGAGAATGACAGACACATCGAGGACGATCTTTCTGTCAGTGAGTGAAAACATAAATAAAAGTGCCAAAAAATGGATTCAAGAGTTTTCATGGCTGAGGTATGATCACGAGACGCAGAAAATATTTTGCGACTTCTGCTCTAAAGCGGACTGAGAAATTGCAGGGAAAACTTATTTCATTAATAATAAAAAAAAGAGCACAGTAAGAAAATGCTTGTGATCACATAATCGTGAATAGCACGCCACAGAAAACATCATTTTAAACACTGCTTTAAAACACTGCTTTAAATGCCTCAGGCATGATCTTCAGACCCTGAGGCATTTAAAGCAGTCAGGATTCTGTAATAAAAATCACTGCATGCGTTCAGTAACAACTCCACTGCATCTCTGATGGTATAGGGGTGCATTATTGCCTGTGGAATGGGCATCTTGCACATTAGAAAAGGCTCTACCAATGCTGAACGGTTTATAAATTTTTACAGCAACAAATGCTTCCATCCAGGAACGTCTATTTCACGGAAGGCCTTGCATATTTGAGCAAGATAATGCTAACTGCATACCGCATCTATTAGAAAAGCATGACTTCGTAGTAGACGAGTCCAGGTGCTGAACTGGCCTGTAGGCAGTTTAGACCTTTCACCATTTGAAAACATTTGGTGCTGAAGAAATAGAAAACCTACTGTTGAAAAAAGCCACCACTGTTCTGTCTAATGAAATGATTGCCACCCTGTCACTCATTGTTACCTTAAAATCTCTGATAGACAGAGCATGACACTGGACAAGAAGGACTCCATAACTATAGTTAACATGAAGACAGCCATCCTTTAAAATCTCTCAGGCAGATACACAGAGAGTATTCTAGAGAGTATTGCCTTGGACACCAGATTTAGATTGTTGCTCCACCTACTCCCAATGATCAATGTGAAGAGGTTTTCAGCCGTTTGAAGAACAAATCAAACCCGTTGTAAAAAGTATGTCTGCATTAATATTTGTTTGATTATATTTGTTTAAAAATGTAGCTGTGCTGTTTTTGTTTAGTTTTTTTGCAAAAAAAAAACTAAACAAAAACAGCACAACAGCACACATTTTAATAATGTTAACGTTCTGACACTTTTAAATTTAAGATATAGAATAGTAAATACCTGTTTGTATTGAATAAACAAAAGTTTTTGCGTGGTAGTCTTATTTATTTATTTTTTCCAAAAAAATGTCCAAGAACAGCTTCACATTTAAATGATGTAAAAAAAAGAGCTGTGAATACTTGCAGGATGCACTGTATAAAAAAGCTTCTTGACTTGATCTTCTTATTCTTCTTTCTGTATCTCCCATTAGGGGTCGCCACAGTGGATCATCCATCTCCATACTCCCCTGTCCTCTTCATCTGACTCTTTCAAACCAACTACCTGCATGTATTCCCTCACCACATCTATAAACCTCCTCCTTGGGCTTCCTCTTTTCCTCCTTCCTGGCAGCTCCATCCTCAGCATTCTTCTACCGATATATCAATACCATCTCAATCATGCCTCCCTCATCTTGTCTCCAAAACTTCCAACATGCGCTGTCCCTCTTATACACTCATTTCTAATCCTGTCCATCCTCGTTACACCCAACTCGCAAACCATACAACATAGCAGGTCTCACCACAATTCTATAAACTTTCCCTGATGAGGAGGGGGAGGTGGTAGCTTTGGTGGGTAAGGCATTGGACTTTGGATCGAAGGTCAACCCTCCCCTGCTCAGTTCTAAGTCGCTCTGGATAAGGGCGTCTGCCAAATGCCGTAAATGTAAATGTATGGCATCAAGGAGAGGAATGTGGAAGGGCAGTGGTAAACACATATTTTAAGAAGAAGTAGAGCATAGAGTAACATATAAGAGCAGAGGAAGGTGCACACAGGTCAACTATACTCGATGCAGGAGATGCAACCTGAAAGAAATTGGGGACTGTAAGGTGTTGGCAGTGGACAGTGTAGCTAGACAACATCGGCTGATGGTCTGTAGGATAGCTTAGGAGGTAAAGAAGAAGAGGAGGAGAGTGAGGACTGAAAAAAGAACAAGATGGTGGAAACTGAAGGAGTATGTAGTATGAAATTCAGGGAAGAGGTCAGATAGGGGTTTGGTGGTGGTGAAAAGGTGCTTGATGATTGGGCAACTACTGCAGAAGTGATAAGAAAAACAGCTAGGAAGGTACTTGGTGTGACGTCTGGAAAGATAAAGAAAGACAGAGAGAAGTGGTGGTGGAATGAGGAAGTGCAGGAAAGCTTAAGGAGAAAAAGGTTGGCAAAATAGAATTGTGATAGACAGAGAGATTAGAAAAGTAGGCAAGAGTACAACAAGATGCAGAGGCACGTAAAAAGGGATGTGCCGAAAGCAAAGGAAAAGGCATATGAGGGGCTGTGTAAGAAGTTGGACACTAAAGAAGGAGAGAAGGATATGTACCGATTGATGAGGCAGAGGGACCAAGCTGGAAAGAATGTGCAGATGGAAATGTGTTCACTAGTGACGAGAGTGTGTATAAGGAGCATTTTGAGCAGCTGATGACTGAGAAAAATGAAAGCGAGAAAAGGGTGGATGATGTGGAGATGGTGAAGCAGGAAGTGAATAGGATTAGTAAGGAGGAAGTGAGAGCAGCTATTAAGAGGATGAAGAGTGGAAAGTCAGTTGGCCCAGATGACATACCATTAGAAGCATGGAGATGTTTAGGAGAGATGGAAGTGGAGTTTTTAACTAGATTGTTAATTTTAGTTTAAAAAGAGTTTAAGTACCTGTGGTCAACTGTGCAAAGTAATTGAGAGTGTGTTAGAGAAGTGAAAAAAATGGTGCAGGTGGCATGGAGTGGGTGGAGAAGGGTGGCAGGAGTGTTTTGTGATAGAAGAGTATCTGCAAGAGTGTAAGGGAAAGTTTATATGACTGTGGTGGGACCTGCTATGTTGTATGGTTTAGAAACAATGGCATTGACAAAAAGACAGGAGGCAAAGCTGGAGGTGGCAACGTTGAATATGCTAAGATTTTCATTAGGAGTGAGGAAGATGGGCAGGTTTAGAAACAAGTTTATTCGAGGGACATCATATGTAGGACATTTTTAGAGACAAAGTGAGGGAGGCGTGATTAAGATGGTTTGGTCATGTGCACAGAAGGGACATGGGGTATATAGGTAGAAGAATGCTGATGACCTGTCAGGCAGGAGGACAAGAGGAAGGCCAAATAAGAGGTTTATGGATGTGGTGAGGGAAGACATGAAAGTGGCTATTTTGATCTAATATGCATTCCACCATCTCTGCACTTGTACTCTACACAAAGAAAATAAAGAATTATGTTAATAAATGTAATCTAATCTATATTTTTTAATGAATCAATTTTTTTAATGAATGAATTTTTTTGAATGAATGAATTTTAAATTCTGATAAGACGGAGATTTTGCTCATCGGCCCAAAAACTAGTATACAGAAGCTCCAGCATCTCAACCTGCACTTAGACGGATGTTCTGTAACCACTAGTTCAACAGTAAAAGACCTGGGAGTTATTTTAGACAGCAACTTATCTTTTAAAAATCATATCAACCAAGTTACAAAAACAGCCTTCTTTCACCTTAAAAATATTTCTAAGCTAAGAAATATGTTGTCTATATCCGATGCAGAGAAGCTCGTCCATGCATTCATGACCTCCAGAATAGACTACTGTAATGCATTACTAGGTGGATGTCCTGCATCATTAATAAACAAGCTTCAGTTAGTTTAGAATGCGGCAGCAAGAGTTCTTACAAGGTCAAGAAAATATGATCACATAACCCCAATCTTATCGTCCCTGCACTGGCTTCCTGTTAAGTTTCGAATAGACTACAAACTACTGCACTAAATGGTTTGGCTCCCATGTATCTCTCCAGTCTTTTAACACGCTACAATCCGTCACGCTCCCTGAGATCTCAAAATTCTGGGCTTCTAGTAGTTCCTAGAATAGCAAAGTCCACTAAAGGCGGTTGAGCATTTTCACATTTAGCTCCCAAACTTTGGAACAGTCTTCCTGACAGTGTTCGGGGCTCAGACACACTCACCCAGTTTAAGTGCAGATTAAAAACATATCTTTTTAGCAAAGCCTACACATAACATACGTCTCACATCATAACCTTGTTCTCCAGAACATATGATCACATGCACATTATCAACTTGTGCTGTTAATATCATGAACAGCAGCTATGCTAATTGCTCTCCACTGCTTCTCTTTCTCTCCCCATCCCGAGGCTTCCTGAGGTTTGGCCAGCTCCAGTCACGTCCCACCTCATGAAGATTATGGACCTTTAAAGAAGTAGATGCCAAACTCGCAAACATCCTGAACCATCTAGAGACGTACCAGTGCCAGTTGGATCCCACTACATGTGTGGAGTTTGACATTGGACCTCCTGGAGTGTTTAAAGGCTCTGGCATGGAGAAGCTGTTGCTGGATCTGTGATGATCACAAATGTTGAGCTCAGTAGCTCCTACTTTTATACCAAAGACTGTAGAAAGAACATTTACTTATAATCTTATACTCCAGTACTCATGTTAGTTCTCACTCTCCAGTGTTCTGTATTGTTGAAAGATTTATGATCAAACTCTTGATGTCACCCAAATGAGGATGGGTTGCCCTTTTGAGTCTGGTTCCTCTCAAGGTTTCTTCCTCATAACATCTAAGGGAGTTTTTCCTTGCCACAGTCGCCATGGCTTGCTCATCAGGGATAAATGCACACCATTCACCTTGACTGTTGATTTCTGTAAAGCTGCTTTGAGACAATGTCTGTTGTGAAAAGCGCTATAGAAATAAACTTGACTTGACTTGACTTGAATCAGTATATATACTGTTAAACAAACTCAAAAGGTGACCTAAGTAACAACTACATGGCATTGACAAGCAAAAGCTAGACTTTGGGCACCATCCTAAATGGCATATTAGTGCACTAAAACAGGTATAGTCTCTTGTAGTTCGTCGTCACACCCACTGGAATCTCGCATTCAGATACACATTACGAGACACATCCACAGTTGCCAGGTCCACGTTTTCAGTGCATAATCTACCTACTTCGATATTACAGCCACACTTTTTTTTTTTGGTGGGTCGGCAGTGGTGGGGAACTCTCAAAATTTACAAATGACAGAAAAGGAGATTTCAATTTACATGCATTCAGTACTCAAAATTCTGAAGTCAGAACAAGTAAGGTGCATTTGAGCTTCAAAGTACGGAAAACATGTATGCCCCCATGAAAATGTGTTTTGATTGCAACAAGCTAGCCAGCTATGTTCTTTGTAAATTTAACCAACTAATGTCTCTGTCCACTCAAGCTACAAAGCGGGTACAGAAATATTTGTTTTGTAATAATCTAAAGCAATAATCTAAACAGCTGACTTTGATGAGTGATTATATTTATTAGTCAGTGACAAGCTAGTATATCTGCATGTTGATTGATTTAAGACAGGGGTGCACACACTTTTTTAGCATGCGAGCTACTTATAAAATGACCAAGTCAAAATGATCTACCTACTATAAAAATTTATAAATAAATATCTATTTTTTAAATGTCATGCGATCTACCCACACTACCTTTGTGATATACCTTGTGCTATAAATAAACAAATGCTGAAATAAATACTTTAATTCTTAAATTCTGTAAAAGCTGCTTTGGAACAATGCCCATTCTGAAAAACGTTATAAAAATAAACTTGACTATGTTTTAAAAACTTGTTTATTGTGCATTGGGGTGTTTTGAAGTGGTAATGAAGTAAAATTTAAATAATGCCATAAACAACAAAAATTACTTTTTCGTTTGCCCTGTTAAAGCATGTACCGACATTTAAAAGCTTTATTTTCTACTTCTATAGGTGCAGGCTCTGTGCCTACTGGAATTGTTCTACTATATGAACTGCAAACATAAATTTTTCATTGAAACTGTAACAACAAACTGTGGGTAGCTAACCAGCTAAAGTTAGTTATATCTAAAAGATTATCTTTTTAAAACATTGTCTATTATGTTAATTGCTATATATTTAACCAAGTATTATGTCTATAGGTTGATTTAAAGCCAACATAGCTTAAGATCATAAAAGTATGTTTTATGCTGTTCACATTGTGACTGACTGATGTCACTCTGTAAAGAGGAAAATTACTGATTGTGGAGAAAACTACTCCAAGTTGATGAGTTTCGTTTCCTCTTTTTCTGCTTTTATATTACTTTATAGCAGTATTGGCAGTGGATAACCTCCTCCTGAATGTCAGCAAGACTAAGGAGTTGATAATGGACTTCAGCACGAAGCAGGAGCGGTCATACCAACAGCTAAACATCAACGGGACCCCAGTGAAGAGAGTTTACAGTTTCTGGTACCTAGGTGTTCACATCACACAGGACCTGCCTTGGTCCTGTCACATCAACACCCTGGTGAAGAAGCCCGGCAGCGTCTATACCATCTGAGACCCTTTTATCTTAGTTATCTTTAGTTTAAAGTCCCATCTGGGAAGTTTAAAGTCCCAGATGGGACTTTAAACTACCCTCTCAGATGCTAAAGACTTTTTACACCTGCACCATTTAGAGCGTTCTGACGGGTAGCATCACTTCCTGGTTTGAGAACAGCACCATGCAGGACAGGCGAGCCCTCCAGAGTGGGGTTGCGTTCAGATGAACGTACCATCCACACTGTGCTCCCTAACCTGCAGGACATCTACAGCACGCCGTGCAGGACTAGAGCCAGGAAGATTGTGAAGGACCTCAGCCATCCCAACAATGGACTCTTTTCTTTGTTACGTTCAGGGAAACACTTCCGCTCCCTGAAAGCAAACACAGAGAGAATGAGGAGGAGCTTCTTCCCGCAGGCTATTCTGAGTTTGAACCAGGAAACACCCAGGATCTAAAACTGGTCCACTCTCTCCATCGTCACACTTTTTTTTTTCTTTTCGCACTACGACACTAATCTCTGGACTGTCACTTTAACTCTGGACTTGCACAGCACAGTGCACTTTATACCACACCATACCGCACACGGTCACTTTAAGGGCAATCACATCAACCACCTTAAATTTTTACTGTTTACTGTCATAAGCATCCTTGTATATAATTTTTCTCTCATATATCTCTTATATATCTTTATATATTTTATATAGTTTATACTCTTTTATCTGCCTTCTTTTTTTCTTGGTTTATTTTTTTCCCCCCATCCTATTCCCTCATGCCGGATCGTCGTAAAAAGCATTTCACTGCATGTCATACACTGTATGTATGTGTATGTGACAAATAAAATTTGATTTGATTTGATTTGATTTGGATAAGTTAATATGCAGACATTACTTGGTTAAATATATAATGGCCATGCTAATTGCTGTTTAGTTTATTCGTAATGTTAATAGATTGGGCTGTTTGTTATTCACTGTAATATTTCTGTACTGCAGTGTAAGGCCAAATTTCGCAGCGTTTGAAATTTACTAGTTATTTAACAATACTCGTCTCTGAGCTATTTTTTCTTTCTGTTGAACGGATTTGTGAAAACACCTGGCAACCTTGTTCGCAGCTCTCTACATGCTACTATTTGGCTAGATCCTGAATCCGATGAGCATGAGGACCAAGCAATAAATTCAACATTTTACAACCAAATTTTGTCCTGGGCCGCGCTTATTTATGCAAAGATATTGTTTCTCGTTTTAAGAAACCAAAACTGAAGAAGAAATAATATTACAAATACCTGATGACCGGTGAAAACTTGATTTCCTGTTGGGGAACACACCTGGTTTGATGACATAAACCTCAAAGGTCGCTAAATCTACGCCACGAACATTGTTAAGGTAACTTTACTAGTTTTGGTTTTGAGGTGATGCATTTTGTAGTCTTTTGATGAGTACACAATCGAAAGATAATATTTATTGTTATATAAAACGAGAGAGTGCGGTTACATTTATGTTACAAGTGGCGTTGAATTGAATTAGTTACTCATAGTTACTCTCTTCCGGAGTTTAGGTAACCTGAGGCAGGTAACAGTGAATATCTGAAACGTTTGCTGTCTGTGTGCGAGAAAGAGAAAGAGAAATAAATGTGAAATAGATAGAGTTCCATCTTATTTTAAAGCCGTGTTTCTAAATAAACATAATTCAGTTTTCCGTTTTAGAAAAATCTTACATATCAGTCGTAATATTTAGGTTTATTTTTTCTGTCTAAAAGTCATTCACGTTGTAAAATATACACAAATATTGTTTAGAAATAAAATTGGAAACGATTTTGACCAAGGCACGTCTGTTAAGTTTAAACCACGCATGGTGAAATTTTAGTCTTTCTGTTCTTGCGCTACCCACAATGTTTTTCATTCAGATAGGCACTGATAGATGGTGCTGTTCTCGTGTACCTGCAGGACGATGCACGTTTGAACAAAGTCCATGACGACATGGTTTGACCAGTTTGGTGTAGAACCTCAGTCCTGCACAGAGCCCTGACGTCCTATGCTCTTGTACTTGCATCAAGGAATTTTTTTCGCAGACCACCCAAAATTAAATTAAATAAAACTATTGAAAAATGTATATATGTTGAAAACTTAAAACATTTATATTTTATAGTAGAATTGTTTGAAAAAGTAAAAAAAAAAAAAAAAGCCCATATTTGTTTATTTATTTGTATTTAATAGCCTTAAAATGTGTGGGGGTTTTTTTCCAAGTGTTACCAGTGAAATTCATTTAAATATTTTAGTGTCCACAAAATGTTGTGAAATGTCAAGAAATCTGTATTCAGTTTGCAAATTTTAGTGCTCAAATTCAACACAAATTAAACAGGTATAACATCTGGGCTACTTGAGAGGTGGGTGAAATACAATTCAGCCTGGTGCATGTTGTTCTGTTTTGTGTGTTTTGTTTGGCTCCACCTCGTGGGAGCATGCGCCTATCTCACTATATCAACAGAGCACTAAGAAGGCAATCATAAATTTTAATAAGTTTAGTGATTGAATCTGTCTTGAACGAGTGCATCCAAATATCACCATCGTGTGTGTGTGTGTGTGTGTGTGTATATATACTGTATATTTTTTTTTTCCAGGTTTGGTTCACTTATTTTGTATTTCACTGCAGTTGTGTACTCTATAGGCTGTGTGCATGTGCAAATTTATTTTGAAGTGAATAATTGTATTTAATTAAAATGTAATTTAACTGAAATTAATTCACATGTGATCTGCATTTTCCAGTAGTACATTTTCAATGCTTTCAATGGTTTGTTTTGTAAAAATAACAAAAATATGTAAAAAAAAAAAAAAAAAAAAAAGTCTAAGTTCCATAGCACTCAAAATTAAATAATTTTAAAAGTGCTTCAAATTGAGTACAAAGCTACACCCCCAACGAGTATGCCATGGACAGTATTCCAAATGTTCTACTAAACTTTTGCAAAATAGACCAAAACAAGTTTTGTAATGTGACGTAGTACTAAACAACAAAAAAAATTTTTCAGAGGATTTTTCAACTTCTAGTTATGGCGCCGTAATGAGAAGATGCAAGAGTAAGCTCCACTTTAATTTGTTCCATAATTTGTTTCCTAATTAAAAGCTTTTTAAAATGTCACCTAAACCAGTAAAGCAGAAGCTGAAAAAACTGAAATACAGGTAGTCGTCGACTTACGACCACGATTGGGACCGACAGACCGGTCGTAACACGATTTGGTCATAAGTAGAGTAGGCTATATGTACAGTACTGTGAAATGATGCCGGAAGCTGGTACACATTGTCGTACGCCGCAGCTAGCGATTGTGGTCGTAAAGTCGGAGTAAGTTGCATAGGTCGTAAGTCGACGACTACCTGTAACAGAAATCGCATCAGACTTGGAGGGCCTTGACGAGCTTTGAATTCAAGCCACGCACAGTGAAGAGAACGCTTCATCCAGTTATTGAGATCAAAGTAGCGGCTTTCACACGGACAAAAGTGATATCCTACAAGCAATAATTCAGTGAAAGTCGACATGGCCTCTCGGTTTGAAGCTGTTCTCTCAGCTGTACGAGATATCAAGAATGAAGTTGCAGAGTGCTTCGGTAGACTGACACAGACTGAGTAACGCATTTCTCAAACCGAGGATGCTGTTGCCACACTTCACTTTACCATAGCGCTCGAAAAGAAAGTTGCTGCGCTTAACTGGAAGGTGGATGACCTGGAGAATTGCAGTCGGCACTCCAATGTTAACACTAGGTTTGCCGGAAAAATCCGAGGGCGGTGATGCATGTGCATTTTTAGAGAGCTGATTGTACGAGGCTTTGGATATGGAGCCACTGTGAAAGCCGCTGGCAATAGAGACCACAAAAAAATTGGGGATATGTGACAGTCTGCCATGAATTCATCTTTCCAACGAGCCTACAGGTGACCATTGATGGCCAAGTTCACATATTTCAAAATCTATCAGAAACTAAGGACTTGTCATGTAAGCAGGCTACATTAGTTACAATTTTGCTTAAGCTCAAGATTTGTGAATAATTGATGATTTCAGGGTTTTTTTTCTTATTTATTTTTTTTTGCTGAATGGACTCATCTAGATGGGAGAAGTTAGATGTATTGTCGTGGATGGATTTGCTGGTGGTTCAGTTCATGGCAGTGGTGTTAAAATGTTTGTGTTTTAGTTTTACTTGTTGTCACAAGGCACAGGGGACTCTCTGTGTTAACACTTGGGAGAGTACTGAACTATTTAATACTATAAGTGATGATAGAGGTTATGGGGACTAATTTCATAGGTTTTTTGGAGCTGTATGGGGGTCTGTTTTACTAAAATAAAACAGGCGATAAGTAGGCTAAAACAACTCAAGCCCTAAATCGTTTTTCTTAAAAAAAAAAAAAAAAAAACCCACATTTAATGCCTAAAGATATCTGAGAATACGTTATAGATGGCCCGGTCAAGCAAGAGGGGCTATTACAATGATCCACAAATATATTCCATTTCAAATAGTTAGGACTATGCAGGACCCATCAGGTGGGTATTTAATTGTTCACTTTACTATCTAAATCATTGTTAATGTTTAATGTTGATGTAGGTAATGTTTACAGTCCTAATAAAGACATCCCAAAATTCTATAGCAACCTTTTAAGCTTTCTAATTTTATCTAATCTTTCTGAGTTTTATGTAATAGGCAGGGATTTCAGTTGCAAACTTGATCCAATTAAAGATCGTGCTTCTGGCCAGGACCTGTCATACAGATTAACCAGAAAGACCCTTCATTATTTAATGAAGGACTTGAATCTATTAGAAATATGTAGACAACTGCACCCTTAGGATATTCAATACTCAAGTTTTTCTAGAACACACTTATATAATTATTTCAGCAACATTATTACCATATATTACTGATTGTTTATATGAGGCAATAGTTATTTCTGATTATGCCCCTATAATATTCACTTATACTGACCCTAGGTTATTAGGCAACCCCAAAAATAGAGATTTAATTCTAAATGGCTCCTAGATGATAATTTCAATGAATATATAAAACAATGGATAGAAATGTATTTTGAGATTAATACAACACAAACCTTAGCTAGTACTAGATGGGAAGCTTTTAAAGTTTTCATTAAAGGTGTAAATCAAATGGCTACCAAAAAGAATTGTCAGCACTCAATACATAAATTAAACTTATTGAAAAGAAATAATCAAATAGAGATAATAGAAACATGCACCAAGATTTGCTAAATTTTGGAACCAAATACAATGAGTTATCTGCTAAAAAAAAAAAAAAAAAAAGCATCTGCCAGTTTTATGATGTTAAGGCAAAATTACTATGACCAAGGCAAAAAGGCTGGGAAACTGTTGGCTTGGACAATTAAACAGAAGCAGTCTGAAAGGACAATAAACGCCATTGAAGATATTGATGGCAACATCATGGTTTATTTGATTAAAATAAATAACACATTTTAAATGTTTTTTGAGAACTTGTGTAACTCTCAATATTTAAACGATGGTATACAAACAAACTTTCTGGATAATCTATTAATACCTACTATTTCTGAAGAAGCAAAAAAGACATAGATATAACAGAAGAAGTAATTATAGATGCTAATCGATAATTTAGCAGCAGGTTGAACACCTGGCCCAGATGGCCTTAACATATACTTTTACAAGAAATAAAGAAAAACTTCTCACCAATTTTAGATATTTTTAAAGAATCTTTTGAAAACGGTGTGCTCCCATACTCTAAGAAATGCTCTCATTACGTTACTTCCTAAGCCTAATAAAATAAAAACCAAATGCGAATAATTTCTGCCAGTTTTTTTTTTTTTTTTTTTACTTAATATAGATGTTAAGATGTGCCAAATCAAACATGCGGAGGATCCGCTGTGGCGACCCCTAACGGGAGAAGCCGAAAGAAAGCTAGATGTTAAGATGGCTTGAAATCATTTATACGCACCCTATGGGCGAGGTACTTACTAATACTAAAGTTTGCAATGCTATTTATATTTAAAGGGACAATCTTCAGGGCTGCCCCTTATCATCTCTGCTTTGTCTTAGCAATCAAGCCATTTGCAATAGCTGCCAGGTCTCATTGTAGTATTCAGGGCATTGGATTAAGTACTATAGATATTCGTATTTCTTTGTATGCAGATGACAGTTTTATACTTGACAAATTTGGCTCATTCAATTCCACCTTTAATGTAATAAATCATGTATCAGCTTTTTCTCATTTTTAAATAGTAGACCCGTTCACCTATTTAGGAATTAAAATCACAGCTAATATAAATTATATATCTTCTGTAAATTATCAACCCCTTTTAAATAATATCTCAATTCATATATCACTAATTGGTCGTATAAATGCAATAAAAGTGATTATATTGCCTAAAATATTATACCTTTTTTAAAAGTGTGTAAAATTCCACTGTGCCCTCAAACCTCTTTATTTTTATAGCACTTCAGAAATAATTTACTGATTTCAGTACAGAACAATAAACAAGCTCGCATTCATCTGTCATTATTACATTTACCTTATAAGATAGGTGGTCTCCAATTTCCTAATTTAATTTAATTCTTCTGATGCCCACCCACCTTGGCTGGACATTGAATCTCTTTTTATAAAGTCTAAATTACCTTTTAATCTTTATTTGACAGATATAATAAATATCAGAAAAGGCAGAGTTGTATCTTTTAACCATATTCTTATGAATACAATTAGAGTATGGTGTGATATACATGGGTATTTAGGTCAGTCTAATACTCTATCATGTTTTAATCCAATATGGGGAAATGAGAGTTTCAAACCATCCAGATAATATGCAGGATAAGCTCTGATATGATAAAGGACTGCAAAAAAAAATATTTTTATAAAGACAACAACTTAATGTCCTATGCAGAGATAGTAGCACAGTTTGATAGTAGCACAGTAGCACTTCCTTAAATTCCTTCAATTTAGGAGCTATGTTTCTTCTTATCAATGTAGCAATGTAGACTCCTTTTGAAAACTTATCAAAATCTCCCCAATCTAATGGTTTAATATCAATGTTTTCTAAATTGTTAGAATCATACTCTAAGGACACTTCAGAATCCATATGGAATCTCCTGGAGAGAAGACTTAAACAAATAAGTTTGTGATTGAGCTTTTGCATATACTTCTCATTTGGTTTTATCCATGGAAAGGATTACTTATATTCTGAAAGGTAAAGTGCCTCTATCTATCTATCTATCTATCTATCTATCTATCTATCTATCTATCT
>JAAIIK010000053.1:224208-249922 GCA_014706435.1 Silurus glanis | reverse complement strand
TCTATCTATCTATCTATCTATCTATCTATCTATCTATCTATCTATCTATCTATCTATCTATCTATCTATCTATCTATCTATCTTTGTAGACCTTTGGCCCCAACTGTCATTGCAATAATGAACCAAAACAATCCATGTTTCTTCATGTTGAATTACCTCTGCATTGTTGAGGTAACTCTGCCACAAGCTCTAATGTTACTAATGAAGCAGTAAATGAAAATGTCACATTCAGTACATATCCAGTACTTATATCTTTATAAAGCGATTGTTAGAAAAATCTTTGAAATAATGATTGCAAGATTTATCTGCATTTTATCTGTTAACTAATTGATTTTCTTATTCCCCAGGTTTGGATCGTTTCTAAAACATTTTTCTCAGAGATTACAGTGTAGAAGGTACAGTCCCATGTGTTTAAGTGGGCAGCCTCTGTGCACAGGCAGAGGCCATGTGCAATCAAATTCCTCCTCTAGTGAGGGCAGCAGCTCAAGCTCTCAGTATGCATTCTGTGCCCTGGGTGTGGGCCTGGTGGCGCTTGGAGTTGTCATGATTCTGTGGACTGTTGTGCCACTGGAGGTGCGTTGGAATAATACGGGTGTGCAACATGGTGTTGCCAATAATGAAACCAAGCAGAAAACCTCATCTGTGGCTTTTGTGCTGATTGGGGCTGGTCTGGCCTTGCTGCTGTTGGCTGTGTGTCTAGGAGTGAGAAACAAGCATAGGAGGAACAGGGGGACAACTATAGCCACTGGTACTCAGTACACAGATCGGGTGCCAGGAGAAGCAGGAGAGACGTGAGTCATTTTCTACATTGTCTACAACTTTATTAATCCCCAAATGTACAGTTGCTAAGCACACTGTTCTTTGCAACCAAATAAAAGACATACATTACATCAGTCACACACTACTAAAGCAGAAAAAATCTAATTTGCATATAAAATCCAAATAAATATGTGGTCCTCTGATCTTTTTTCTATCAGTGGATGAGTTAAAGGGGTCTTTTGGTGCCTCAAATCATGAAAAGTGATAAAATGTATGTATTGTACATTTATTATGAGCAGATATAATGGGTAGTTAATGTGCTCGCTATGGCTACAAATGTTACAAGATTCATCAATTCATAGATTAGGTAGAGAAAGATGTATGCTCACAATAATTCAGCTTTATTGCTAATTATATTTATTATTATTAATAATTCTGGTATTTGTTTACTATATTAAATTGTTTGACCCCTGTGTGTACCCGCAGCTTGGCACAAGCCACAAACTATGATGTGCCTAGCTATGATGAAGCTGTGACTAGTGGCCGTTATCCTATCCGCCAGAGCAACCTGCGCCAGAGTACCTCACAGCTCCCTTCTTATGAGGACCTGGTTGCTGCAGTAGAGAATGAAGAAGAAGGACTAGGTGCAAGCTGTCAAAATGCTTCTACTCCTGGTCATGTTGGCCCCTCTGCAACTGTAACAAATGCTCAGCCAGCCCGCAGCAGCAGCCGAGCTAGCTACATTCTCAGACCCCTTCGTGTACGCAGGATTAAATCAGAGAAGCTTCATGTAAAAGATATTCGGCTGAACATCCAGAGCCCTCCACAGGGAGGACGAGTAACCATTGAGCCCCTGACACCTCCACCACAGTATGAAGACAAAGTGCCAGAGTTGCCCACCGAACAAATGTGATTGAGTGAGCTGTGTACGAACATGGTCAAGGTGGATATCTCTCTCTATATGTGCTGTTGTTGCACTTGGTGGTGTGTGTTTTTGATCGACTGGTGTAGGTTTGCTTCAAATAATTTTTATTAAGAATTGTTGTAATCTGGAAATGGTATGAAATTAAAAACTACTTTTGAATTCACAAACATCTTGTAGAAAAACACTAATGAGTATTACCTTTTTATCTAAGGATGTTGTTTATTTGAATAAAAATGTAATACATATTGGCATTTGCTGCTGATTTAGTAGTGATTTTTTTTTTTTTTTATTTATCAATGCATTCAAAAATTCTGCCCACACATTTATACTTGTACTCAGATTGTGTCTGTCTACCAATCTGTCTTTCCTTTAGAATAAGCTTTATATGTTAATTTGATTAACAATAAGTTCTATTAGCACTGTGTCATCTGCACAATGTTGATCGGTGACAGTTTAGTTTAAATAATTGATAGCAACATTAGCATTTCAGACAACAATTGATTAAATGGAAAATAGGCAGCATAGATACACACATAGTTGTGTACACACCCAAAAATAAGTTGCAAACCTGTGGAGATGTTTGGTCAAAACTTGAAATAGCAGACATGGTGGTGTTGATGTTTTCAGGATTCAGTGGAAAGTGAAGAGGAAGAAAACAACTGCAACAATTCTTAATTATTTTACACATTTTGGTAATTTTGTAGCTTTGCTGTCATGTCAGAAGGAAATTCTATTAGGAAAATATAAAATAAGTACACCACCATATGTGTTGAGGTATAAGAAATAAATATTGATTATTGTCAAGTATAAAACTTGTATTTGGGCAGAAACAAGTGGCTCCTATTATGTACATTATTAATATGGAACTGTGGGTTGGTAGCAGAAGGGTTATGCGGTTGTCTTTTTTTTACAGGAATCTTTTCACAATGTTTTGGGTCTTTTTTTTTTTTTTATAATAAATGTTTATTCCAATGTTTTTTTTTTTAAAGAAATTCCTTGTTTGTATTTTAATGTGCTCTCTATTTGACGACTGGAGAAAATAAAAAAACATTTGCACTCTACATAGCAGTGTTTAGAAGGGTGGATAATTCTGATAATAATAATTGTCATGCCAACACTGTAATCATCATTAGACTGGAACTCCCAGATCTCAACATGGCCTACAAACATTGCTGCAGATTACTACAATTTACAGCCATTACAGACGCTTGTTGAAATTCACTTGACTACTGATTGCATACTCCTGGACTCAAAAAGCAGCTTCATTGCTGTTGTATCTACTTGCTTTTGCCTGCCCCAATTCTTGCTGATTGTTGAGCACCTGATCCTTGGCTGCACTTTGATCTGTGTCTATACCTGCATTCCTAACCGAATACTTTGTGATTTGATGGATGCAGAAATTTGTTTTGATTTGCATTAAACATAAGGGCCCAGGACCATGTTGACAAAAAAGAGCAGCAGCAGATTGCTCCAAGCTACCACACCTTCGCAGGCTCTGCCAACACCCTCTATCTGCCTTGTTGCTCATTACACATCTACAAAAGTATTCTTGTGACCTGGTGCAAAGGTTGCATGTTACACTACTCACTAGGGCAGATTAAGCTAACATATAGATTGCCAGAGGCAGTGTCGAGAGAGAATTTGTTTCTAGTGTGGCAGTCCCAAGCAAGTGGCACAGTACCCATTATGGATTACAGGCCTTACAATCCATCTTTGAGTGAGCATCCTCCATGTCTTACTCCAAAATAATGAGTCCTTCCCAGTAGTCACCCAAATTTTGTACTGCCAGTTCAGTGTACATACAATATTTGTTGACTGACTCCAGTGCCACCAGAAGCTTCACTGACCACATCCTTACTAAAAAGCTCCAACTGCTTTTACAAACCTTGCAACAAGCCCTGGAGAGGAACCCATTGCAGAGCATTAGTCACATACTGTCCCGAGTCCATTACTGATTTGATTCAGCACCCTCCAACAAGCGAGCATCTTTCTTATTGTCACTGACACCACCAAGTTCCTGCAGGCTTTGTCCTTAATATAAAATCTTCTTTTGGCTGCTCCCATTAATTCAATTCAATTAATTTTTATTTGTATAGTGCTTTTAACAATGAACATTGTCTCAAAGCAGCTTTACACAGATAATGTGGTGATAAAAAAAATGATATGTTCTTTGTAAGTGTAAGTTTGTCCCTGATGAGCAAGCCGGTGGTGACTGTGGCAAGGAAAAACTCCCCGAGATGGCATAAGGAAGAAACATTGAGAAGAACCAGACTCAAGAGGGAACCCATCCTCATCTGGGTTGTACCTAATGTCCATTTATTGCAGATATACAATGTTGCGGGGTACAGTGATGGTTATCAGAAGCAAACTGTAGTCCTGAGTCAATATAGCAGACCATTAGGGGTCACCACAGCAGATTATACATCTCCATACCACCCTGTTCTCTACAGCGACCTCTTTCAAATTAACCACCTGCATGTCTTCCCTCACCACATGCATAAACCTCATCCTTGGCCTTTCTCTTGCCTGGCAGCTCCATTCTTCTACCTATATCCCTCCTCTGCACATGACTATTCCATCTCAATCTAGCCTCTCTCACCTTGTTTTCAAAACGTTCCACTTGCTCGGTCCATCTAATAAACACATTTCTGATCCTGTCCATTTTTGTCACTCCCAATGAAAATCTAAACATCTGCCACATCCACCTCCTGTCTTTTT
Organism: Silurus glanis; assembly: GCA_014706435.1. Taxonomy (NCBI): domain Eukaryota; kingdom Metazoa; phylum Chordata; class Actinopteri; order Siluriformes; family Siluridae; genus Silurus; species Silurus glanis. Next base: position 245,520 of record JAAIIK010000053.1, on the reverse strand, counting down.
GTCAATGTCATTGTCTCTAAGCCATGCAACATAGCGGGTCTCACCACCATCTTATAAACTTTTCATTTCTCTTCTATCATAAATCACCCATAAATGCCCAATCCATAGTTGAAAAGCTGCACTAATTAACTCCAATACCATCAGCGATGCAGGCTTTTGAACTAAGCGCTAATGATAAGCCGGATGGCTCCCCCCCTCCTCTTTAGTCCAAAAGACACAGCATTCATGGTTTCCAGAATTAATTTCAAAATTCAAATCGTCTGACCACAAAACAGTTTTCCACTATTCCTCAATCCATTTTAAATGGACTTTTGCACAGAGAAGACAGTGGTGGCCTGGATCTTGTTTACATATAGCTTCTTCTAGCTTTAACCTGCATTTGTGTATGGCATGGTGAACTGTGTTCACAGAGAGTGATTTCTGGGGGTGTTTCTGAGCCCATGCAGTGATTTCCATTATATAATTATTGCCTGTTTTTAATGCAGTACCAACTGAAGGCCTGAGAATCATGGGCATCCAATATTGATTTTCACCCTTGTCCCTTGCACAGAGATTTTTTTCAGATTCTTTAGAGTTTTTGATGATGTTACATACTATAGATATTAGATATTCTTGCACATTTGCACAGTTTTTCTTTAGCTGTTTCTTTTTAGTAACACTTTTCCAACTTTTTTGGGACGTGTTGTAGCTATCAACTTCAAAGTAAATTTTCTTTCCTAAAATGAAAAAAAAAACATTTCCTCAGTTTAAACATTTGATATGTGTTCTTTGTTCTGTTGTTAATAAAATATGAGTTTAGGAGATTTGCAAATCATTGCATTCCGATTTAATTTACATTTACACAACATCATAACTTCCCATTGATCTAAATTTTGGTCTGATATCTTACCCCTCCCTTATTATTTCTACTATGTTTTAAAGTGAAGGATCCCTAGGATATATAAGTTAAAGCGTAATCTGTTTTCAGACCAATAATGATATAAAAATAAATTCATTACAGCCTATCATGTGTGTGTGGGGGGTGCTACTCGGGTGCAGAGTTCAGCATGGAAACAGCTATGAAGGAAAGCTGTTCCTGAACCTGCTTGTCTTGGTCCGGAGGCTCATGTAGCACCTCCCAGAGGGCTGGAGGGCAAACAGTCCTTAGATAGTGTTTCCTGTAAATGTCAACAGTCTTTTAGAAGTGAAGTTCCCATAATGCGTTTAGCAGTTCTCACCACTCTCTGCAGCACTTTCTAGTCTGTTACAGAGCAGTTTCCATACCAGCTGGTCAGAATGCTCTAGATTTTGTGACAGTAGTAGTTCACCAGGATGTCTGGAGAGAGATGGTTCTTCTTCAGACCTCTCAGAAAGAAGAGGTGGTGGGTGAGCCTTCTTGACCAGACTAGAGCTGTTTTTTGTCCAGGAGAGGTCCACGGAGATGTGGATCCCTAGGAATTTGAAGCTGGTGACACGTTCTACCACCCCTCCATTGATATGGATGGGTGTGTGTGTGTGCCGTTTTCCTTCCTGAAGTCTACGAATAAAATACTCAAACTAGCATTCTGGTAACACATCCATGCTGTGATCACATGTATCACACTTTATTCTTATGTTATGAGCTCAACACCTGTATGCTATTTTTTGCATTACTTTGCAGCAAAATAATTACTAGTAGAAGCATGGAGATGTTTAGGAGAGATGGCAGTGAAGTTTTTAACTAGGTTGTTCCAGTAACTACAGGGAATAAAATTTATCAGTCACACCGTGAAGTTATGGGAAAGAATAGTGGAAGCCAGGCTGAGAAAAGAGTCAAGTCAAGAGGCTTTTATTATCATTTCTATTATACACAGTGGTACACAGTAAAAACGAGACGTTCCTCCAGAACCCTGGTGCTACACTAAACAACATAGAGCTACAACACACAACATAAAGCTACATAAAGTGCATCGAGTGCAACCGAGCGCAAACAGTGCAGACAAAAAACAGTACAGACAGACAGTACAGACAGTGTGGGACAATACACATAACATAAGATAGCGCCAACCAGTAAACCTACTGTATACTCTAAATATACAGTACTGTGCAAAGAGGACTATAAAGACTATAACCAAGAGTAAATGTAAACAAACACAATGCAGTGCAAAAACAGGTTGACGAACGAGGTCAGATAGGAGTCTCCGTGGACTATGATGTTTGTGGATGATATTGTGATTTGTGGTGAGAGTAGGGAGCAGGTTAAGAAGAGCCTGGAGAGGTGGAGGTATGCGCTGGAGAGAAGGGGAATTAAAATCAGTAGGAGTAAGACAGAGTACATGTGTGTGAATAGAAGGGAGGGCAGTGGAGTGGTGCGGTTGCAGGGAGAACAGGTGGTGGAGGAGTTCAGGTACCTGGGGTCAACAGTGCAAAGTAATGGAGAGTGTGTTAAAGAAGTGAAGAACCGAGTGCAGGCAGGGTGGCGTGGGTGGAGATTAGTGGCAGGAGTAATTGTGATAGAAGAGTATCTGCAAGAGTAAAAGGAAAAGTTTATAGGATTGTGGTGAGACCTGCTATGTTGTATGGTTAGATACAGTGGCATTGAGTAAAAGACAGGAGGTGGCGCTGGAGGTGGCAGAGCTGAAGATGTTGAGGTTTTCTTTGGGAGTGATGAGGATGGACAGGATTAAAAATGAGTTTATAAGAGGGACAGCGCATGTAGGACGTTTTGGCGACAAGGTGAGGGAGGCGAGATTGAGATGGTTTGGACATGTGCAGAGGAGGGTCATGGGGTATATCGGTAGGAGAATGCTGAGGATGGAGCCACCAGGAAGGAGGAAAAGAGGAAAGCCAAGGAGGAGGTTCATGGATGTGGTGAGGGAAGACATGCAGGTAGTTGGGTTGAAAGAGGCAGATGTAGAGGACAGGGGGTATGGAGACGGATGATCCACTGTGGCGAAACCTAATGGGAGAAGCCAAATAAAGAAGAAAACCTATTGATAACTGCATGACTTTACAGATATTCTTAATAAAGTGAACAGTGAAGATATAAATATATAAAGTACTTTACCTTTTTTTAAGATTCAGTATATAACTGTGGAAATAAAGTAAAATCTGTAAGATCAGCAAAATATCTGAGTCTTCCCACCTTTTTTATGATAAAGTTTATTTACCTTTAGTTGACATCCTTTCTACTATTTTATATTTAAAACAAAACATTTTTTACAATCGTCCTTGCCCATTCCTTTAATCAAATGACAAAAACATACTAAAGGCCATATTTGGCATGAATCCATGGACACAACCTACCTTTTGTCAAGAGTCCAGTCTGGTGGAGGTACTATAATGCCAGGGAACACTTTTGGGAACACTTGGGCTGATTATACCATTACTTTAATACCACATCATATTTAAATGTTTTGCTGACCATGTGCATCATTTATGGACACAATTGGATCTTCTAACAGCTATTTCCCTTATAATAACACACCATATAACAGCATAATATTAATCTCAAACTTGTATTGTGAACACCTCATTGACTTCAGTGTTCTTCTCTAGTCTTACTAGTAACTGGAACTAAACTGCAACTAAACATTTGATGCTGTTTTTAGTGCAAAGCGAGTTGGCATCCAGCATTACAACACTGATAATTTGATAAGCACTAATCAAGTGCTTAGTGAGTGTGCCTCTGGATGCCAGGCGACTTAAATACCCATGATTAACTGATCATCATCAAGTGCAACCACCTTTTAAAAAAACAAAAAAACAAGTATTATCATTTTGCTGGTTTGGAGCATTCATATATCTGTTAACACAATGCCAAAGAGGAAAAGCATCAGGAATAGTCTTAGAGAAGCAGATTTAGCTAATTTGGGCTTGTTTTGCAGCCACAGGACCTCCCATTATTAAGCCATGAACTCCTCTTTATACCAACATATTCTAGAATCAAATATGAGGCCAACTGTCTGACAGCTAAAGCCTGGTTGAAATTGGGTCATGCGACAGGACAATTCTGAGCACAACAGAAATTTAATAACAGAATTACTGAAAAAAGAATAGAATCGAGGTGTTGCAATATTCCAGCCAAAGTTCAGACATCAACACGACCGAAATGCTGTGGCAGGACCTTAAGAGCGATGTGCTCTTGTTACTGTTATAAAAAAGAATAAGTCAAAATTCCTCCATAATGATGTGAGACTAATATTCATACAAAGTATGATTACTTCAAATTACTGCTTGTACACCATATGATTCATATGGTGTACTTACCCTAACCCTGTTTTTCACACATGGTTTCTCCATTTTGGCTTAATTTGTGTACAAATAAATAATGACATGTAATATGTCATCTTGTTCATTAGAGGTTGTATTTACATAATGTTTTTATATACTATACACAAAAAGTTTTTATTTAAACTTCCACCTTTTGGCCCTGCTGTATAAATCATCTTCATACCCTGGCTAAATATAATATAAAAATGCTAAACTTTATTGTGGTCAGTTCACATTGTTTTTGCCTCAAAATATTAGTTTAATGCCCATTGCATCACAATAAATTAAAATAAATAAAGTAAAAACATTTCAGCAGGGGCATGTCATCATTGTACCCCGAAACATATTTATCTATTTAACGGTTAATCTGTAATATATAGGCATTCGGTGCAACCCAGATAAGGATGTGTTCCCTTTTGAGTCGGTTTCCTCTCAAGGTTTTTCCTTATGCTATTTCTGGGATTTTTTCCTTGCTACAGTTGCCACCAGCTTGCTCATCAGGGACAAACACATGAAGAACATATTCATTTTTATCACCACATTATCTGTGTAAAGCTGCTTTGAGACAATGTTCATTGTTAGAAGCGTTATACAAATAAAAATGAATTGAATTGAATGTTTAAATACAATACAATTCTCTTTTTAAAGGGCATAAGTTCTATGAAGCCAACATTTGTTTATTGCACTGTTGTGCTAAGCTTTAGGTGGATTTCTACTGTTGACTATATTATTTAACTATTATTTGCTACAATTGAAAAATGTTATTAATAGTATATCCATCTATGATAGCATTCATGTTTTTTTTTTTTTTGCAACTGGGCATGAACTAGCTGTGGGGTAATCTGACATGCATGAAATATCTAGATGTAGAGAGATCCCTTGGACTGTCACTTACTGCTATATTAAGGGTTCCAGGCAAAAAGCGCACTTTTAACAATATTTTTATCAAAGTTTTTCAATAATTATTATTGCTTACTAAAAAATAATGGGCCCAAAGCGAATCATAGAAACACCTAATTTTGTCACATCATGCAGCATTCTCACCTGTATAAAAAGGAAAGTAAATAGACCAGATTCAGCCTGATGGTGGCACTATAGTGCAAGCATTTTTCTCCTTCTTCTTTTGGCTTCTTCCATTAGGGGTCGCCACAGCGGATCATCCGTCTCCATACCCCTGTCCTCTACATCTGCCTCTTTCAAAACAACTACCTGCATGTCTTCCCTCACCACATCCATAAACCACCCCCTTGTCCTTCCTCTTTTCCTCCTTCCTGGCAGCTCCATTATTAGCATTCTTCTACCGATATACCCCATGACCCCCCTCTGCACATGTCCAAACCATCTAAATCGTGCCTCCCTCACCTTGTCTCCAAAATGTGCTACATGCGCTGTCCATCTAATAAACTCGTTTCTAATTCTGTCCATCCTCATCACTCCCAATTAAAATCAACATCTTCAGCTCTGCTACCTCCAGCTCCACCTCCTGTCTTTTAGTAAATGCCACTAAGTAAATGTCGCTAAAACCATACAACATAGCAGGTCTCACCACAGTCATATAAACTTTCCCTTTTACTCTTGCAGATACCCTTCTATCACAAATCACTCCTGCCACCCTTCTCCACCCACTCCACCCTGCCTGCACACTCTCCATTACTTTGCACTGTTGACCCCAGGTACCTGAAATCATTCACCTTCACCACCTTTTCTCCCTGCAACCGCACCACTCCACTGCCCTCCCTCTCATTCACACACATGTACTCTGTTTTACTACTACTGACTTTCTTTCCCCTTCTCTCCAGCGCATACCTCCACCTCTCCAGGCTCTTCTTAACCTGCTCCCTACTCTCACCACAAATCACAATATCATCCACAAACATCATAGTCCTCGTCCGTCAACCTGTCCATTATCACTGCAAACAAGAAAGGGCTCAGAGCAGATCCTTAATGCAGCCCAACCTCCACCTTAAACCAGTCTGCCGGTCATACTGCACACTTCACTACTATCACACTGTCCTCATACATGTCCTGCACCACCATCACATACTTCTCTGACACACCAGACTTCCTCATACAGTACGACAACTCCTTTCTCGGCACCGTGTTGTATGCTTTCTCTAAATCCACGAACACACAATGCAACTCCTTCAGACCTTCTCTATACTTTTTTGTCAACATTCTCAAAGAAAATAATGCATCTGTGGTGCTGTTCTTCGGCATGAAACCATACTGTTGCTCACAGATGGTCACCTCTTCTCTCAGCCTGTCTTTCACTACTCGTTCCCATAACTTCATGGTGTGACTGATCAACTTTATTCCCCTGTAGTTACTGCAGGTCTGCACATCTCCCTTATTCTTAAAAATCAGTACCAGCACACTCCTTCTCCATTCTTCTCCTATATTGTGAAAACCTAGACATACTCAAAGATATTTATTAAACAGATAGCTTGGCTTCTGTTGAATTTAGCTACACTCTGCCTAATAATTTTCACAAGTACATATTTTGTGCACAATATGGCTACCACATGTGAATAAATTCTACAAGCCAACTAAAATCAATACATGTGTGCATCCTAACAAATCCTGAAGCCATATACAGTAAAAGGTTGTGAGATTATGTCAAGTGACCAGGTAAATGCCTGGAGCTAAGGTTTCTGTTTTACAGGAACTGTTAGCTTGATGAAGCTGAAATTTGGAATGGTGCATCATGATAATTTGTGATTGCACTTTAAATGTAAAGACTTAATTAAAAAAACATGACCACCAATCATTTTTAGCAGACATTTGCCATTACACATTGCACGTTTATCATGAAATAGGCAGTCATATATAAAAACAAATCAAAATTCGATTTCAGGACCAAGTTTTTCCACAAACTGTTAAAAAGTTTCCATAACATGCTAAAAATGATTACATCTAACTGCCATTATTGCTACTCTTCCAAATGTTCTCTAATTACCACCACATCTGACTCATGCCATACGGACACTTTGCTGCCCATGTGTTCACCTTTCCTTCTACCTTCTAGTCCGAGTATTTCACCACTGTCCAGTCAAAACATATACATCATAATTGAAGGTACAAATCACTCTTGAATCTTAGGCAACAGATGTAGCACACATGGCTCACAAATTATGTTTGCTTGCCCCCAAATAGAGCATTTATTATTATTATTATTATTATTATTATTATTATTATGCAGTGCTGGCTTAAGGGGAGAGAAAGAATGACTGTACTGTAATGCATATGCAACATTTAGATGTTTCTTTCTGGCCATTCTTTCTCTTTTTCTAGAGTAAGAATAATAGTAATAATAATGTTCTGAATGACCTTCAGATAAAGAAATCAGAGGATAACAGAAAACTGTAGATCTATAAACTACTACAACTTGGCGTCTGCAGTGAACTGTCTACACGTGCATTTCCATTAAATTCTGATATGAGTTGTGTGCAGTAAAACTCCACCCTTCCTGTCTACTACATTGCGGCGGTTTTCAGCTTTCGGGAAGAGCAGGAGGATCCGCGACTCGGTTCTGTGCTCACACTGCTTTTGCAGCTGCTAAAGCAGCGGGGGGAGGCGCAGCCTTTCATAGAACAGCCAGGCCGAGGAGTCAGTCACATTCTTGGCTGGGATTCAATGACTCAACCAGACACAAACACACACACTCAAATGCGCTGGTTCAATAGAGGGCGAGAAACACATGAACTGTGCACATAAGGTTTTTTAAATGAGATACTGAATGCTGTCCAGCTTTTTCACTGGAACAGGATTTTGTTGTTGAAGGGTTTTTTTTGTACCCGGGTTCAGTACGCGGTGGGGCTACGTATTGCATTAATATGAAGCCGTCGCTGGAAAGGGAAAAAGTAACCGACTCCGTGGCGCTTTTAGCTTCTAAAAGTGACACGAAGCTCCAGACTTGCAATAGCCTTTTCTGAATATTTCCGTTGAAATTTATATAAGTTTATATATGTATATATATATATATATATATATATATATATATATATATATATATGTGTGTGTGTGTGTGTATTTTATTTTAGCCCTTTTCTGTATTTACAACAACAAAAAAATATGGAGGCAGTATCGAGCTTCCGACCTCATGCGGGACTTCAACAAACTCTAAAGCAGTTCCATTTGAGCTCAATGAGCTCGCTCGGCGGTCCGGCGGCTTTTTCGGCTCGGTGGCAGCACGACCCACCATTCGACAAGCAGAGTAAGAAGAGCGTAGGTCTCCCATTGTTGCATAGCCTGAGGATCCACGCACCTTCAGTTTTGCCCGGACCGCTGCTCATCGCTCCGGATCGCTCCACTGAACGATGCGAGACCGTGCTGGAGCGAGAGACCATTTCGTGCTTTGTGGTGGGCGGCGAGAAGCGCCTGTGTCTTCCGCAGATCCTGAACAGCGTGCTGCGCGAGTTCACCCTGCAACAAATAAACGCTGTTTGTGATGAGCTACACATCTATTGTTCGCGGTGCACAGGAGATCAACTAGAGATCTTAAAAATAATGGGCATCTTGCCCTTCTCAGCCCCATCGTGCGGACTCATCACGCAAACAGACGCCGAGCGCCTGTGCAACTCCTTACTGCACGGTGGTGCTCTGCCTCCGCTCCTCGACAAGGCGCTCGCGTGTTCCTCCTCCGAGCTCAAGTACTCCGATCGGGCCTTTAACGTGTACCATGAGTGCTTTGGCAAATGCAGGGGTCTGTTCATGCCAGAACTGTATACGAGTCCATATGCGGCATGTATCCAGTGCCTGGACTGCAGGTTGATATTCCCCACACAAAAGTTTGTGGTACATAGCCACAAGCGCTTGGAGAACAGGACGTGCCACTGGGGTTTCGACTCCTCCAACTGGAGGGCCTACATCCTCTTGGATCAGAATTACACCGAGAAAGAGGAGAAGGCCACACTTCAGCACCTTCTCAACGAATTAAAGGAGAAATATCACATCGGAAACAAGCACAAGTGCTCGTCTTTTGGGGTAAGAAGAATGACACGAATTCACTTAGATTCCAGTGTGTGTGTTGTAAGAACTAATCCAGCTGTCCCACATAGTCACGTACAATTGTGCATAGAATTTTTAATACCATACGGACAAAATGTATGCAAGGTGTAGTGTTTCTTCGTTATCATAAATTAACAAAAAGTACAAGATAGTAATATATGAAGGATAAAACAAAAGCTCGAATTAGAATTTCATATAAATATTATGTAACAGATTCTATGGCATTCTTTGCTATTCTTTGCTAAAAATGCTAAATTAAATTTGCATTTTCATATCTTGTAATAGACTTTGTAACATCTCAGCTGTAATTTGCCTTGTTTTTTCCCTGACCCTCCCCCCTCTTGATTTTGAATTACAGTTGTCCTGTCATGGGCTAAACTCACTGGAACTGACTTTTTGATATAGATAATAGATAATTTTGGGACTTTTCCATTTATCTGTATGTAAATTCTATTGAACCTTTTGCTTTATCTGTGTACATTTGTGTTTTATGACAGTTTAACTTTTTAACATCTTAATGGTTCATTTTCAAATGCAGTGTTTAAAGCAACCAGCAGTGTGGTTTATATTACAGTAAGATCTGAAGTTAAATTGCATTGTTTTACTGCAACAATTATACAAAATATAACCATCATTGCCTATAGACAGCACATTTGAATTCTTATTGTATTGTTTTAATATAAACATTCTACTGGATTGTTGTCTTTATTGTCATGCCAAGATCATATTTTAAAACTTAGATTACACATTGTATAGCATTATACACCCTGTCTTTTTTTTCCACAGTCATGACCCCATTGGCTGTTGATCTCCCACCATGTATATAGCATTGGAGTTTTGGAGATGTGTATTTCAAGTGCTGAAGTCAGGGAGGCTGGAAAAGCCAATACTGAGTTCTTGGTTGGATAGGAGTTATGAGAGCAATGTTCTGTTGTGTGCAGAAAACCTTCTGTGGGTGTATTATGTTGGGTATAGGGAAGTGTAGAGATCATCAACCAAAAGACGTAGGGCCTGGGGTCACTGTTGACCTGGAAATGGTCCTATATGTGTGTAACTTTCACAGCAGATGCCAGGAACAGACAGAGGCAGAAAAACACTGCTATATCTCCAAATTGCAGTTGTTGAGTGTGACACTACTTCCAAGACTACACACCTGTATGAGTGTTGTGTGCCACCATGTTATCAAAGTGTGGTACACTAGTACTATAACAGTCGCAAAAAACAATTACAGAGTAATTAGAGCAGATATCAGAGAAATGTTTTTTTTTTTTTTCCGGTTCAATTTACAGTTAGGGGAAGAAATGCAATACATAAAATTGCTTGTGGTTTTTATTAACACAGTTTAACATTTGTGAATATGAACAGTTTACTTTTTTTTAAATAACAATTTTAAATAAAATGCCTGTTCAATTAACTAATATAAAATAATATTTTATAATATTTCATAAAAATAAAATGTAGAATAAATCAAATTAATGCAATACACTTAGTATATTCATTAAATTGAGTAATTGATTAAATTGGCCCAAATAATACAAAAAATGTTATTATTTTGTTAGACCTTAATGGGTAATACAGATGTGTATATATGCAAGTATTTTGTTTTACATTTAATATTTAATGTTCCAAAAATATGTTCTACATATTGTTCAGCATACTTTAAGAAATGTCTTCATTCCTTCTATCCTTCATTCAGTCACTCCCTCGATGTGCCAAATTGTCAGGATTTTCTCATTTTAAGAAAAATCCTTCAAGATGTACATAAAACGCTAATGAATTCATATCGTGAACATTGGCGATGGCCAGAAGTGACAGCAATTTTGCATGTGCAAAAACCGACTTATAAAACTCACTGCAAATCGTATTTCAGCACACTACAAATTGTTTTTGTGGTATGGAATGAGTAGCTGAGGGAACTCAGATTTTAATTATGTTCTGCACTTTAAAAGGATTGCAATCGGTACATATGTGCCCTTTATCAAAACGATTCGATACGAATGCATGTACTGTTACATCCTTAACTGTTATTGAACATTCTATCTGATTCCTGAGAAGCCATTTTTTCCACCTTTCTCTCTGCGCCCCCCCCCCCCCCCCGTACAGTAATTTACTGTAAAAAAAAGTACATTACACACTGAATAATGCAAATAACTTAGCAGTTATTAAGTGTCAGGTCCTAGACCAAACCCAGTGAAGGAGTGTACATGTGTAACTGAGATTTTCTAAAAGAGCAGGCAATAATGTTAGTGACTTGTTCTACCTCACTTAAGGAAATAAAGGCAGTTAATACTTGGTATGTGAATCCATCTTGTGTGATTAGGTCAAGAGTAGACAGTCTATCATTCACACCTGGTATCTGATCAATTGTGATTGCATATTCTTATGGATTGGGCTCCTTGTATTTCTGCACTGTAAATCTTCCAAAAATGTTAAAAACCAGATTATATACTAGCAAATACCAAATGTTTTATATCCTAATTAAATTAAATTAGTTTAAATTTGACTGTCACATTTTATTCAATTCATTTTTATTTGTATAGTGCTTTTAACAATGAACATTGTCTAAAAGCAGCTTTACACAGATAATATGGTGATTTAAAAATGAATATGTTCTTTATAAGTAAGTTTGTCCCTGATGAGCAAGCCGGTGGCGACTGTGGCAAGGAAAAACTCCCCGAGATGGCATAAGGAAGAAACCTTGAGAGGAACCAGACTCAAGAGGGAACCCATCCTCATCTGGGTTGCACCGTATGTCCATTTATAGCAGATATACGATGTTGTGGGGTACAGTGATGGTGATCAGAAGTGAAATGTAGTCCTGAGTCAATGTAGCAGACTGTTAACATTAACTACAGTCTACATCTTTAAAGCTCCTGTTCTTACTCCGGAATAATATGGAACCACCCAAGGTGTTGATGAGAAACCGCTCCAAGCTGCACAGAGTGGCCTCCAATCGAAGAGAACACTATCCAGAGGCAAGCCTGGACGAAGTGGGAAGATCCACGGAGGGGAGAGGGGCAGGAACAGTGGTCACTGGAACCTCAGGAGCATGTTTAACTTGAGAGAAAGAGAGAGAGAGAGAGAGAGAGAGAGAAGAGGGCTGACAGGAAGAGAAGGATATGGATTATTATGTGTCTTTATTGTTGTATGAAAGTTAAGGTCACTCTGCAGTTGGGACTCCGGCAAGACTCGCTATGGCAGCATAGCTAAAAGGGAGAACCAGAAGGTAACACCGACATGAGGGATCTCTGGGCTAAGAGACGACCCACCACACCACCGTCAACAAACCTGAGTGAACGTGTGAAAATGAGGGGACGACAGCATACAAATATCCCAGTTCACCTGCACCTTTCCCTAAGAAAAAATCTACTGATAAAAGGCTTAACTTAATAAATGTTTTCAGCCTCAACTTGAACACTAAGACTGTGTCTGAGTCCTGAACACTTATTGGAAGGTTGTTCCATAACTGTGGGGATTTATAAGAGAAAGATCTGCCCCCTGCTTGTAGTCTTCATTATTTGAGGTACCAACAAATAGCCTGCACCTTTTGATCGAAGTAGGCGTGGAGGATCATACTGGTACAGAAGTTCACTCGGATACTGCGGCGCGAGACCGTTAAGTGCTTTATACGTCAGTAGTAGTATTTTATAATCGATGCGAGATTTGATTGGGAGCCAGTGTAGACTGATTAAAACGGGTGATGTAGTCATATTTTCTAGATCTAGTGAGGACTCTTGCTGCTGCATTGTGAACTAACTGAAGCTTATTTATGCACTTACTCGCACACCCAGACAGTAAAGCATTACAGTAGTCTAATCTAGAAGTAACAAAAGCATGAACTAGTTTTTCTGCATCCTGTAACGAGATCATATTTCTAATTTTAGCAATATTTCTAAGGTGAAAGAAGGCGATCCTGGTAATATTATTCACGTGAGCCTCAAAGGAAAGACTAGGGTCAATAATAACACCAAGGTCTTTGACAGCCGTACAGGCTGAAACAGAAACACCATCCAGAGATGCTACATAATCAGAAAGTTTGCTTCTAGCTGCATGTGGTCCTAGTAAAAGTACTTCTGTCTTATCTGAGTTGAGCAGAAGAAAGTTATCAAGCATCCACTGTCTAATGTCCTTTACACACTCCTTAACATTGTTAAGCTGATCTCCTCATATCTGGCTTTGCTGAAATATACAGCTGTGCATCATCAGCATAGCAATGGAAGCGAATACCATGTTTATGTATAATTTCACCCAGAGGCAGCATATATAAAGAGAAAAGCAGTGGGCCTAACACCAAACTTTACCTCAGAGAGTGTGGAGAACTCACCATTTACATCAACAAACTGATAGCAAACAGTCAAATAAGACCTGAGCCAAGAGAGAGATGTTCCCTTTTTTCCAACAACGTTCTAAAGTCTAGCAAGCAGTATAGTATGATCATTGGTGTCAAAAGCTGCACTAAGTTTGAGCAAAACAAGTAAAGAGACAAAACCCTGATCAGAGGCCAATAGCAGGTCATTTACCACCTTATCACCGTCTCTGTGCTATGATGAGACCTAAATCCTGACTGATACATTGCAAAAATGTTATTCCTAAGTAGATGTGAGCATAACTGCTGTACTACAACCTTTTCTAAAATTTTGGCTATAAAGGGGAGGTTTGATATTGGCCTGTAGTTGGACAGCTGACATGGGTCAAGGTCAGGTTTCTTAATTAGGGGGTGGATAACTGCCAGTTTAAAGGATTTAGGTACATAGCCAGTGCTAATGGAAGAGTTTATTATTTTTAAAACGGTTCAATTACCTCTGGAATTATCTGTTTGAGGAAACTTGTAGGCAAGGGATTGAGAATGCAGGTTGATGATTTTGATGAGGAAATTAATGAAATTAATTAATTCTCATGAATAGGAGTAAAGCTTTGTAATTGATTGTCTGTTATAATTACACTGCTGTCTACAGGGTTACTTGTAAAATAATTTGGATTTATATTAATCGTCTGGATTTCTTGCCTGATGTTTTCAACTTTATTATTAAAAAAGTTAATGAAATAATTACTACCTATTGATGTTGTGCATGTGAGTGCAGTGCTTTTATTTCCTGTTAATTTTGCTACTGTGCTGAATAAAAATCTAGGATTATGCTTATTTTCTATGAGGGTGGAGAAATATGCTGATGTGGCCACACTAAGAGATTTTCTATAATTTAGGAGGCTCTCCTTTCATGCTATTTGAAATACTGTTAATTTAGTTTGATGCTATTTACGTTCTAATTTCTGTCTGTTTTAAGGTGCGCGTATGATCATTATACCACTGTGCAAATTTTTTCTCCCTGATCCTTTTGGTCTTAAGGGGAGCTACATCATCTAGAGTATAACGTAACGTTGATTCTAGGTATTCAGTCAAGCTCTGCGTGGTCAGACGGAGATCTATTTAATATCGTAATGTCTGGAAGATTTTTGATAAAATGCGCTGCTGTAGCTAACGTGAATGTACGCTTAACACGGTAACGTGGTGAGGTACTAATGCAATGACTGAGGCAGATTTTAAAAGGAATGATATAATGGTCTGAAATAGATTCAGACTGTGGAATTATGAGTACATTTTTTATTTTTAATCCAAATGTTAACAAAACAAGAGTGTGTCAACCACTATGAGTGGGTCCTATAACATTCTGATTAATTCCAACTGAATCTAGAATGGACGCAATTGCTGCTCTTAAGGAGTCTTCTGATTATCATAATGAATATTAAAGTCACCAACAATTAATGCTTTGTCTAAAGAAGTAGCTAAATTTGAGATTAAATCTGCAAATTCTATGAGAAAATCAGAGTAGGTTTCTGGGGGTCTATAAATAATAATTAATGGAATTGACTGACTAGACCTACTTTTGGACACTGAATATTTAATGTTGGTCTAAAGAACTTCAAACGTTTTACATTTGGGTTTAGTCTTTTTTTGTGACGCTTATTTTATTATTATAAATAGCTGCGACTTTGCCTCCTCTGCCATTTAGACGGGGTTGGTGTATGTAACTATACCCAGGAGGACTCGCTTCATTTAATGCTACAAATTCATTCTGTTTAATCCATGTTTTTGTCAAACACATAATTTTAAACTCCTAGTCGGTAATAATTTTGTTTATAGTAAGCTCTAATATTCAACAATCCTATTTTTAGATCAGAGGTGCTGGCTGTGCGTTCAGTCCTATTTGATTTTAATGTTAATCAGGTTACTTAAACAGACTTTCTGAGAATTCCTACATTTTGGTTTCGCTCGGGGGGACAGACACAGTCTCAATTTGGTGGATCCTGAGTGACGACTCTGTGCAGCTAGCAGACGGTTGGTTACATTTACATTTGCGGCATTTAGCAGACGCCCTTATCCAGAGCGACGTATAAAAGTGCTTTGAGTCTCTAACAAAAGTGCTTTGAGTTTTTAGGGGTTGGTTTAGCCTGTCTGTCTGCTCCCTGGCCTTGGCTCTGGACAGTCACTTGTTAACTAGTGCTGTTCTGAGACTATGACCTATACTACAAGAAATGAGAGCAGCACCTTCCCGAGTGGGATGGATACCGTCCCGCCCTAGCAGGCCAGCCTTGTCCTCAAAATTGCTCCAATTGCTTATGAAGCCCACATTGTTTTTGGAGCACCACTCGGACATCCAGCAGTTCAGCGACCATAACCTGCTGTAGGCTACATCGCCACGTTGCATTGGGATGAGGCCGGAGCATGTATAATATTTTAGTTTGGAGCAACATATGCCTCTTTTGACACCTCTCTTAGGGAAGGCCTGCATAATTCAACAATACCTTTTACCATTTGAAAACATTTAACGCATCATAATCTAAAAAATACAATGAAGAAATCCAGGATTTTTGAGCAGCTAGAATTCTGTACACTGGTCTTCTCAGATTCCAGATGTATATGGACTGTTTCCAGATGTATAGAGATGTGATCAATTTTACAATTGTTTTACATTACATTTCCTCAGTGTAAACATTTACTATATTTTCTATGTTCTCTTGTGAATAAAATATGGGTTTCTAACTTTTGCAAATCATTGCATTCTGTATTTATTTACTTTTTATTCAGAAATATAACATTGGCAAGCCAAGCACTTCTAATAAGAGACTATCACAAGGAAAAATATTAAAATGTCTAAGCTGTAAACAGACAACAAAAACTTTGCACTTTATATATTTAGGAACAGTGTGGAAAGGCTTGGTTCTACATTGAAAATGTACTACTTCCACTTTCATGCACATTCTACTACATGCCATTTAGTTTTATAGACTAAAAAAGTCTGGAGTAGTATACACATTTAAAAAATTTTTTTAAGAGACAAGTAGTCTGAAAAATATTTTTAAAGTAAATTTTACTACATCGATTCTGAAGACAACTTTATATCTGTGCTTTTTCATCTTTGATTTTCCTATTAGTGGTCTAAATAATTTATACATTTCTGGTAAGTAGGCACTTGTTAGGAAAAGCTGACATAGTAAGTGGGGCACTGATGTGTATTCAAGGGGCCATGAGATGGGACCTCTATGCAAAGCCAATGCCCTCCCCATCCCCCAACATTTACATAAGACTACAAATCATTTGGCCCTTTACCTGGACAGATGGTCTTTTGAAACAAGAAGATTGCTCACTGATAACACTACTATTTCCCCATGATACCTGATACCTACTTTCCCCATTCCTAATATTCCTTCTGTACCAAGTTTATCGCCAGGTTGGTGCTTTCCTTACTTGTTTCTACTGTGCCAGTGAAAACTTCATCCCACATGACTAAAAATTCTTTGATGTTTGAATGTCCTGTTTGGAAAGTGTTCTTGATTCCAAAACTCACTGTACATATTATTAGGAACACCTGCACAGTCATGATTATTTAGTCATTCGTTCAAAATTCAGCAGCACAGTGCAAAAATCATGCAGATGCTGGTTAAGAGCTTCAGTTAATGTTCAGAATTACAATAATGTCAATGTAATTATCAGAATAGGGGAAATTGTGATCTGTGGCTTTAACTGTTGCATGGTTGCTGGTACCAGGTGGGCTATTGGGGTACCAGATGGGGTATTTCAGAAACTGCTGGTATCATTGGATTTTCACAACAAAAAAAACATTCTGTGAAGGAAAGATCTGCAGGATAAAACAGCTTATTGAGAGAGATCAGAGGATAATGACCAAACTGGTTGTAGCTGACTAAAGGAAGGATCCTCAAATATGCACACTTTGTCTTAGCACACACAACACTTCAAAGCTTGAGGGCAATCGGCTACAAAAGCAGAATACCACAAGAGTTTGTACGCTTGTCAACTAAGACCAAGAATGTTGTTATATCATGCGCAGAGACTTAAAAAAATTTAATATTTAAAGATGTGAAAAGGCCGGCTACAACCCCCCAACCGCCTTTAAATTTCATCTGCCCAGTTTGGTTCACAGTAATCCTTCTGATTTTATTTTCATAGTGATGTTTGATGTTAATATTAACAGAAGTTCTTGTCTTGTATTTGCATAATTTGATTGTATCGTGCTACTGCCACATGATTGTCAACTGATTAGAAAACTGCATGAATGTACAGGTGTTCATAGGTAAAATTAATAGTTGGTGTGCATCCAACATAGCATAAATGCTTAGCATTATTTTCTGGACCTATTAGATGCTTAGCAAAGATCTTGGAATAGAGAAGATCCAGGCTGTGAACATACACAGAACTCTGGTTATAGCATGATTGTAAATGTCAAAAATGCTAATATAATGGCTATATTTAATTTGTTTGTTTGTTTATCCTGTTTGTTTGTTAAATCAGTTCCTCACATCAGGCCCATTGTCAATATTAAGCAAAAAAAAAAATATAAATTTAGATATGGGTTCAGATCAGAATGCTTTAGAAGCCCAGCGGCATAATTTCAAGAGGCTGAGCTTTTTTCTCTACTGCCTTCTAGTTGTTGCTTTATGTGCCTTCCTTCTTTTTCTTTGTGGAAACATCTACTGGCCGGTGCTGTTGCTGGCTTTCTAGGCTATAATTAAGTGTTTATGTTGAACTGTTGAGAGTTCAGGCTACATAGATGTTTCCTTGGGGTTATACAGTTTTTGTTACGTGTGACAAAACAGCAAGTTACTCTTGCCTAAAAAAAACTATATTTGGAATGAACAAAATGAAGTACATTAAATTGTCAATGGCCAAAATGGGCTTGCAGAATCTCAGTATGGGTAATAAAAAATTAGCTGTTTTACATGAAAACTATTATGGTTTTCATAGTGAGTAATTCTAAATTATATTTGAAATGTTAGTGATATTCACTGTTTTAACGTGTACTTTCTGGATTTGTTTTGTGCAGCAGCTCTCTCACTTATGAAAAGATTATTATTATTTTTTTTTTTTGGTTATGCAGTCTGTGGCCTTTCATTCACTCCTTGGAGGCATGCAGACAGCTCCCACTCCACGCCCAAGCTGCATTAGCCACAAAACCTCTGTGACTGGAGAGGCAATGTAGTTGCTAAGCAAAGCTGCTTTTTCTGAGCTAAATAGGAACTTAATGCTTCCTGGCTGGTGGGCTGAGGAGAGAAAAACAGTTTCTTCCCTTTGCCTTATTCTTACCTGCACACTCTTTATAGATCTCTCCAGTCTTCACTACTTTCTCTTTTGTTTCTGATCTTTTAAAGAGACACTGGCATGCAGTCTCTGAAGTACACACTCTCACATGTTCAGTTTTCAAATGTTCTTCATTCACGCAGTGAATTTGTGATGGTATTTGTGAAGGATGATACACTCCTCCAACTTCAGACAGCTGGCAAAGCTTAAAATTTTCCCTTGCCATGGCAGTCCACCACAACATGGGGTTTTAGAGCACACTCAGCAAAATGGCTGTCGAAACAGACGCAACCTGCCATAGGGCATCTGTTCTGATATCATGTAGATTAAAAGTGATTGATCATGTAGATTTTCATGCTGATAAATACCATAATTTTTTTCCTTTTAGAATTACAATTGGTTTCATATTATTAATTAGTGGTCTAATTGTTAATATTGTTATATGGTTTATTGGGATAATAAGTAAATAAGTAAAAGTTATTTGATAATAAAAGGGAAAAATGGTTAGAGGGGTTTTGCAAAGTGTAGTCATAAATGCATGTTTTTTTTGTATCGTGTAATTTTGGACGATTATTTTATTTGATTAATTTATTTATTTTTTCAATTTTTTCATTTGTATTAAAAGAATTTAAGTGGACGTTTCGCTTATTAAAACTATATAAAACCCTAATTCAGGGAATTTGTTAGTGTAGCCACATAGTGAATTTAACTATATTTAATTTAGACATTTTAATGCTTATAGTGGCTTCTTGTTGAGGATTTCTCCTTGTTCAAATCCCCCCATGCTGGGATAGTTTTTTTTTGTAAAAAACAAACAAAAAAAAACAAAAAAAAACAAAAAACCCACAGCAATTGAGAATGAAAGGTGAAGCAATTTGTGTAAAGTTGCTGATGGCAAGTTGACAACCATGCTTAAAAAAAATCTATATAAAATGTAATACAACATTGTTTTGACAATTTTTGTTTAAATACAAATCAGATATTTTGTTCATTTGTGAAGATATAAGCATCCAGAATACATAATTAATAAAACTGTGTATAATTAAATGATAAACATACATTAAATATACAAACATTAAAAACATGCATTAGAATGTAGTAAATCCACAGTACATGATGTTTAAAAACAGATAATTTAACTGTTGTAGTAGACAAATAAATAGAGAAATATAAAATTCTATAAAAAGAGAATGTAATGGAGAAACGCAGCAAAATAACAGGCCTGATAAAAAAAAGGGGAAAAGTATGTATTGGTGTACAAATGCATAAGCATTTGCTGAAAACCACAACAGTGACTAAAAAATGTATTTTTTGCTAATGCTCATGAGTCATGCCAGAACAGATCCAGTGCGACTGTCCCGAAGATACAAACGAACAGTTTACACAGTAGCACTTTATTAAACTATACCATTTTCATATGATGAGGATATACAGTTTTTGCTTACCGTGTTGATGCATCACCTTCATCCGTGACACCAGTGTGTTTTCATTTCGCGTGCTTGTGCGTCACTGTGGTACTTAGATCCCACAAAAGCTCCGCTTTGCATAACTTCCAGGTACAGTTTTCTTTGTTGTGTTTATTATAAAATTCTCCCATGCCTTAGATGACTTAGGACGCACATTTTTTTCTGCTGCCGGTTGACCCTGTACTGTCCAACATTTTCGCAAGTGTCACGCTAACCCAGAACTTGAGCAGCAAGCAAGCAGGCTAGAAAAAAATACATTGGTGTACAAATACATAAGAATACCGTGCTGATGTTTTGCCCTTCATCCGTGACACCAGTGGGTCTCTGCCATTTTGCAAGCGGCTGTGTTATCTTGCTGTCACGCTAACCATAACTTGAGCAGCCCAACTAATCAATAATGCCATTTGTTGTCTACGAATGGCATTATCGATTATCAATTTTATCGATTAATTGTTGTAGCAACTAGTATGTAATACTAGTAACTAGTACTAGTATCATCTGTTCCTGGCCCTCTTCCCTCCGTGGATCTTCCCACTTCGTCCAGGCCTGCCTCTGTATAGTGTTCTCTTTGATTGGAGGCCACTCTGTACAGCTAGGGACGGTTTCTCATCAACGCCTTGGGTGGTTCCATGAAATTCCGGAGTAAGAACGGGAGCTTTGAGGGTGGATTTGGACTATAGTTAATGTCAACAGTCTGCTACATTGACTCAGGACTACAGTTTGCTTCTGATCACCATCACTGTACCCCGCAACATCGTATATCTGCAATAAATGGACATTTGGTCAAACTGACATCCAGACGAGGATGGGTTCCCTCTTGAGTCTGGTTCCTCTTAAGGTTTCTTCCTTTGCCATCTCAGGGAGTTTTTTCTTGCCACAGTCGCCACCGGCCAGGGCAAACTTACACTTATAAAGAACAAATTAATTTTTGATCACCACATTATCTGTGTAAAGCTGCTTTGAGACAATGTTCATTGTTAAGAGTGCTATACAAATAAAAATGAATTTAATTGAATT
>JAAIIK010000053.1:180874-215355 GCA_014706435.1 Silurus glanis | reverse complement strand
ATAATAATAATAATAATAATAATAATAATAATAATAATAATAATAATAATTATTATTATTATTCATAATAGTTAATGCCCAGATAAAGACTTACTGTATACCTTACATATCCGCATCGTAAAGACCCTATAGACACTGAATTGATAAACGGAATGTGTTTAGAGAACCAGTGTGAGAACCATCTTAACACTAACATATACAGTCATCAAGCTAAACCATATGATAGCTTCTACATCGCCATTGTTGCGCAATGAGGCGCTTCCGAGCAAAAAATGCAGTAAGGTCAGATACGGTGTTATGCGCTAAAATGCTCCCCTGCCACAGACTGCCCCAACTTATCTCATAATTATGAGATACTAAGTCATTATTATGAGATACTAAGTCATTATTATGAGATCAGGATCTCATAATTATGAGATATTATGTCATAATTATGAGATCCTTTCTGTAATTTTTCTTTGTGAATGCAATGTGCTTCCGTAGAAATCAACGTAAGTACAGTAACAAAGTATTTGTACTTTACTTCCCACCTCTGCACCAAACTAAATGTCTGAGGTTTAAATCGGACAAGCCTCCTTCAAAAACCCGAGTTCTAAATATGTGTACCTGATGTGATACACCTGTGTGTGATTTTAACCATTTTAAGCGGGAATAAATGTGGGGATGTCTTTATTTATTCCTCACCAGATATTGTTTAAGTACATTTTACAAAAAGTTGTAAAAAGTATTTTCTTAAATTAATTGTTTAGTTATATTACTTGAATCTCTCAGTATTGTTAAAATTTATATTAAACATCCATATTTCCAAGTATGTAAAAAAGGAAACACACAGGCTTTCATTGGGTGTCCTAATTCTTTTTTTACATGATATAAAATTTTCCCCAGTGCATCTTCCTACAAACATGGCATGAATCATATACTTTAGACACTTTAGACGAATGATATTTGCAAGTGAGACCTCTAGGTTTTATAACAAAATGTGCCCAGGAACTGCCATTTTTCTGGGAAAAATCTAAAACATGGTTCCTTGCCAACAGTTTCAATGAGAGATTTCAATGCTCAGACAGTTTCAATGCTCAGTGTGTTTAGCTTCTGTATTCTGCATTCTGAAAGTATTTTTCACTGGTTCTAGCTTCCATTTACATTAGCTAGTGAGCATGCAAAATATTGGCTCCAGCACAATTACTTGAAATGACTAAGCAAGATGTTTAAAAAAAAATGTATGCCCTTCCCATCTGCTAAAAACTTTTAATGGCGTGAAAAGCTTTTACTGATTGCAGTGGGTAAAAATTTGCTTTTGCATGGCTGGTATGTGCGCTGGATGTTATTGTGACAATTGCATTCGATCATTTATGTGAGTGGGAAGGGGGGTTTGGGTGGTCCTTTAGTGTTGATCTACAAAAAGTTGTAGTGAACCACAGCAAAAAATGCAAACCCGTTTCTATCCACATGCTGGAAGACTGTGTGTGTGTGTGTGTGTCTGTGTGTTACTTTCCTGTTACATAGCCCTATCCATGATACAGGAGGACATTTTCTGGCAGATATCAGTTACCAGTTCAATCTAGTTACAGGCACAAGTAGTAATATGTTAGAATTAAAATATATTATGAATCCAGGCGTATATTATTTAATATATAATGTGTTTAGCTCTGCAGTGTTTAATGGATCTTAAAAGTATGACAGTTTGCTTGTTTTAATGGCAGCTTGGAAATTTTAATGGCACCAAGATTTTCAGAAAAATGACCAGAAACCAGAAATCTCAAACTCTGCTTGAACTCTAAATCACAGGATTCCATAGGGGCTGGCTGTAAATTCTTTGAATTTTTCTGTGCTTGTTTCTTGATTTTTTTTCTTTGCTCCACTCCCCTTCTCCTTCCTCCTCAGCTTCTTCTTGCTCTTTTTACTGTGCATAGATCATTCTATAAAATGGAAATGGATGATTTGGGAAATGCATTGGGGCATGCATGATGTACTTGGTCACTGCAGCTAGGAATTAATTTCTTAAAATAAGAAAATAAATAAAATAAATCCCAAACTGACATTGTCCTGAATAGAAATAGTACTTCCTGAAACATGCTCTCAGTGCACTGCATTGTGGGGCTGTTCCAGCATTTTGTGGGGGCTTTTCTTTTATTTGTATGCTTCAGACACAAGCTTAAATAAGTTGCTTTGTAATTGTAGGACTGCTCAAATTAAAAAGTACATCAGATAAGATATAGTGTTGCACGATTCATTGAATGACAATCGCCATGTCAGCTTGTGCGATTATATGACTGAAAACGTTGCAATTTATTGAAATAAATAAGTGGACACATACTTTTTGAGAACAGTTTGCAGATTTTCTGCACTGCTAACAAAACAAAAAAGACCAGATAGTCTCAGTTTAGGCAGTGCATGTGTGGCATGTGGTCACATGACATTCCGGTGTGCAGCGCGGAGACCAGGTGAAAATGGATGCTGAGCAAACCGACTTAAAAAAAATGCTACCTCTGTTATGTTATATATACTGTGCAAAATTTGCTAAATTAAACTTGCTACATCACATGGCAATATGACAAATCTGTAACAGATCTCACTGGTTCCGGGGTGGAAGAAAGAGATGACGTGATGGTTCAATAGACAGCGCTTTCTTTTATTTTTTCCATTCACTTTTGCCCGGGAAAATGTTTATTTGCAAAAGAGGTATTCCAAGCAATGCCGCATGGATAAAATCAGTCATTGATTATTATTGGTCTTAATTATGAATACATACAAACTCAAGATACTAGAACGATGATATGCTGTTTCCTGTAATATATATCAGCTGTAATGTATATCAGCTGTTTTTGAGCACCAAAATTTGAGTACATAAAGATGTATATACAGTATTGTTCAAAATAATAGCAGTACAATGTGACTAACCAGAATAATCCAGGTTTTTAGTATATTTTTTTATTGCTACGTGGCAAACAAGTTACCAGTTGGTGCAGTAGATTCTCAGAAAACAAACAAGACCCAGCATTCATGATATGCACGCTCTTAAGGCTGTGCAATTGAGCAATTAGTTGAAAGGGGTGTGTTCAAAAAAATAGCAGTGTATGCCGTTGACTGTACAAACTCAAAACTATTTTGTACAAACATTTTTATTTCTAGGATTTAGCAATCCTGTGAATCACTAAACTAATATTTAGTTGTATGACCACAGTTTTTTAAAACTGCTTCACATCTGTGTGGCATGGAGTCAACCAACTTGTGGCACCTCTCAGCTGTTATTCCACTCCATGATTCTTTAACAACATTCCACAATTCATTTACATTTCTTGGTTTTGCTTCAGAAACAGCATTTTTGATATCACCCCACAAGTTCTCGATTGGATTAAGGTCCGGGGATTGGGCTGGCCACCCCATAACATTAATTTTGTTGGTTTGGAACCAAGACTTTGCTCGTTTACTAGTGTGTTTGGGGTCATTGTCTTGTTGAAACAACCATTTCAAGGGCATGTCCTCTTCAGCATAAGGCAACATGACCTCTTCAAGTATTTTGACATATGCAAACTGATCCATGATCCCTGGTATGCGATAAATAGGCCCAACACCATAGTAGGAGAAACATGCCCATATCATGATGCTTGCACCACCATGCTTCACTGTCTTCACTGTGTAGTGTGGCTTGAATTCAGAGTTTGGGGGTCGTCTCTCAAACTGTCTGTGGCCCTTGGACCCAAAAAGAACAATTTTACTCTCATCAGTCCACAAAATGTTCCTCCATTTCTCTTTAGGCCAGTTGATGTGTTCTTTGGCAAATTGTAACCTCTTCTGCACATGCCTTTTTTTTAACAGAGGGACTTTGCGGGGGATTCTTGAAAATAGATTAGCTTCACACAGACGTCTTCTAACTGTCACAGTACTTACAGGTAACTCCAGACTGTCTTTGATCATCCTGGAGCTGATCATTGGCTGAGCCTTTGCCATTCTGGTGATTCTTCGATCCATTTTGATGGTTGTCTTCCGTTTTCTTCCACGTCGCTCTGGTTTTGCTCTCCATTTTAAGGCATTGGAGATCATTTTAGCTGAACAGCCTATAATTTTTTGCACCTCTTTATAGGTTTTCCCCTCTCCAATTAACTTTTTAATCAAAGTACGCTGTTCTTCTGAACAATGTCTTGAACGACCCATTTTCCTCAGGCTTTCAAATGCATGTTCAACAAGTGCTGGCTTCATCCTTAAATAGGGGCCACCTGATTCACACCTGTTTTTTCACAAAATTGATGACCTCAGTGATTGAATACCACACTGCTATTTTTTTGAACACACCCCTTTCAACTAATTGCCCAATTGCACAGCCTTACGAGCGTGCATATCATGAATGATGGGTCTTGTTTGTTTTCTGAGAATCTACTGCACCTACTGGTAACTTGTTTGTCACGTAGCAATAAAAAATATACTAAAAACCTGGATTATTCTGGTTAGTCACATTGTACTGCTATTATTTTGAACAATACTGTATGTTTGGCAAAGAAGACTATAGAAATTACATTACTCATCACACCCTCTGGTGCTCCTATATATTTCTCACTCTTCTGTGTTTGTAATGTTTTAATAATTTATAATCACACTCTTAGTCACTAATACAAGGATGGGTTCCCCTTTAGGGTATGGTTCCTCTCAAAGTTTCTTCCTCATACCAGCTGAGGGAGTTTTTCCTTGCTACAGTCTCTCCAGGCTTGCTCATCAGAGATAAATTCACAAATTTAAATGAATTTTGTTTTATAATTTTTACATTCTGTAAAGCTTTTTTTTTAGAGAATGTCCTTTGTGAAAGCTCTATAGAAATAAACTTAAACTTTAAATATATAAGACTGTTCAGTCCTACAGTTTGACCCAATAGGTTATTGACAATTTTATCTGAAACACTTATTACTCATTCTTTCATGTGGATTTTTTTTACGTGTATTAATGACAGAATAAAAGAAGATAAACAAATGAGGTAAGGGGGAGACAGAGAGCAAATAGAAGAAAAACATCTTTAAATTTAATGCTGGAAACATTAAGCATGGCTCTGAGGTGGTGATTGCATCAACAGGAATGATACAGAGGAGAAAAATGTAGCTTGTCTTACTTTGAGCACTCGGCTATATGTAGATAACATTAGTTTAGCAGAGCAGACACAGACTTGGGTAGAAGGTGGAGCCTTGTTTGGGCAGAGGACGGAACAGCCAAAGCTTCTGTCTCCAGCCTCCTGGCTAGACTGCTGGAAGTTATTATTGAGTTCCTGTGCAGGGCCTCTCCTTCTTTCAATGGTGGTGTCTTCATTCTGTGTTCACTTGCTTGCTCACTTTTTGTCTGTGTGTTGGACTAGCCCTAAACTAAGGACATCATACATTTCATATGACACATAAAGACTAATTGTATTTCCAGTCAAATTCAGTTTTATTTGTATAGTGATTTTATTAATGCACACTGTCCCAAAGCAGCTTTACAGAATTACATAGAATTTGATCATAAATCTTAGTTTAATAATTAGTCCCTGTAAGTGTAATGAGCAAGAGTTTCGACAGTGGCAAGAAAAAACTCCTTGAAATGGTATTAGGAAAAAGCTTTAAGAGGAACCAAGATATATACAAAGATGAAAATGGGTTCCGTTTTGAGTCTGGTAGTTGAATTGTGCAGGTCTGAGAAGATAAAAGGGACAGAATCACTGGTACTTTTGCAGCATGTTGAGCTAGAGAGAGGGAGAGACAGACAGAGAGAAACAATGTTGAAATGTACAAAAGTGTTGGTTCACGTTACAAAACTAAGCGACACAGGTGTCAGATGCAATATATACAGTAGTGTAATAGTGAACAAACGAGGCAACACTAGTAATATAATAAAACATACAAACTTACAAACAAAACACTCCATCTACCGCTAGCAATGTGCTGTAACTACTATGTCTGTCATCTCCCAGCTCCAGTTGCCACTCTCCTGCCTCAGTCTCAAGCGATGGTAACATTAATTATACAATAAGTCTATAGTTAGTACTATACTAGATGCTACTATAGGTGGAGGGAAAACTTCTTTTTTGCTATCAATACTGTACACTACGTATCCCTAAACTTTAAATTTTTTACTTTTTCTTCTTTGCTTATATTAATTTTCGTCACAGTCTTCCCTTTCTGTCTTCGCTTCACCATCTAGCAGCGGCGTCTCGAGCTCGTACCTAAATTTTTTTGCTCGCGTAACAAAGCAAAAAAAAAAAATCGACCGAGTATCAAGTATCCCTTTAAAAAAACTTTTGGTTGATTAATAGGTTATTGGCAAGTACACTGGTAAAAATGTGTTGGATTAACTTTAAATACATCTGCATCATTTTTGCATCACAATTTTTAAGTATATTCTACTTGAAATTTTTTAATTTTTAAAAGAAAACATTTATGTATACACTGAGTTCACTCAACATTCTTTACTTAAAGAAAATCAGAACACCAATTGAATCAACTTTTTCACAACCACAAGTTGTTGTATTGAAACAATTCAAATGTGTACCTGAGAGCCACCTTTTGTGATGATCCTCAGTGTTTCAGTTTATCCTCATGTGTATCCTTGAAAAAAGAATAGCAAATGTGTATTTACTTGAAATATTACTTTGTATGATTCAGATCTATAGTGGTAAACATATAATGCACTAAATGAGACAGAACCAGGTTTCTTTATTGAATTCCTTCACTGAAAACACGTGCACACGTGTCTGTGTCTCTCTCTCGAGGCGCCCTTCTCTCACTCTTATGCTTTCCCCCGTTCACTGCAAACGAAAACACTGATTAGAGAAATTCCCAACAGGTGTGTGATTCTTACCGCTTGACTCCACTGGCCTCACCATCCATACACAAACCAGTGCTCGACCACGGACCAGATCTGACGCTTCCTTTCTAGTGATCAGTCAGCGGGTTGGTGACGTGCGAATTACTAGGGACAAACTTCCAATAATAGCCAGCCCCAGGCACAATTCCTCAATCCCTCAATTTGGGGACACATCTGCCCATGGCCCATGTGAAAATTTGGATACCATACTTCCACTCTCCCCATTGAACATTTCTTTGGGTTTGCTGTGAGTCCTGCCCACCTCAAGGTTCTAAGGACCGTTCTAAGGTGTTACAAATGCTGTTGCGTCATTACTATAGACGATTGTCATCCAAGTAGTTGTGTGGTTGAAGAATTCGGTCCATGAGGCGTTGAAACGTGACTGGGGCCCCAAACAAGCCAAAAGGAAGTATGATGAAATGGTGTAAACCGAACGGAGTGGAAAAAGCCGTTTTTCATTAAACATCGGAGTCAAAGGGGGATCTGCCAATAACCTGTGGTTAAATCCAATGTCGAATAAAAGCGAGCCGTGCCGAATTCTGACGCGGATTTTTGCCTTACCTCCAGTCCCAGCTCCTCCCTGCCACTTATATTTGGCACAATGCAGTAATTCAGGAAATGTTCCGCTGGCATCCACCAATTACAGACCTGCCCAACAGGCAGCCAACTGTTTCAGACTCCATCTGATGCTTGGCATTGTACTTAGTAAATTAAGGCTTAGATGCAGCTGCTCGTAAATTGGAAACCACTCCATTAAGCTAACTGTACATTTATTTGTTTATTAATGCCATTTATTATTGATTTCAAATGTAGTATGAGTTAAATATGTGCAAATGTTGGGTTTTTAATGGATGTCAGCTACAAAAATGTTCAGGTCTCTATCTGGTTAATGTCAGCCACAGTGAAGTTGCTGGAAGAGACTCAAGTCTGAGGAAAATAATTTTGGTATTCTTTTTTTTTGTGCTTATTGAGTCAGAGAATTGAGCTTTTGTTATTGCTATGGAGGAAAAAAACATTTCAAATTTAGAAAAGTGTTGTAAAATGGTCCAAAAAACACTCCCATGACCTCTATTAATGTTGAAAATCGTTGTTAAATGTTGTAACGTATAAGACTATAAATTAAATTTTATATTTAACAAATAAAAAGTGATACATTAACAATTCTCCTTCAAGCAGCTTTGGCCGGCTTTTACTCAACAAACCTTAACTTCTTATTTTATTATAAAGAATGTTCATCTCACTATGGGTCCCCCACTAAATTAAGATCGTTTAGGTTTTTTTAATCGTTATTTCATAAATTTCCTTCTTTATTTTTGTCTGATGCTTTCTGCCATTTTGCTGTCCCTGTTAGCACTCCAGCTGCACCTCGGATTGTTTTGATGAATGCTGATAAACAGAGCAAAGTATACATTTACATTTTTTCTTGATTTACATTTGCGGCATTTAGCAGACGCCCTTATCCAGAGCGACGTACAAAAGTGCTTTGAGTCTCTTGTAATGAATGAATCTACACGGGTACAAAAGATTACAAACTTAATATAAATATAACTCTTGAATTCTACAAACTTAGAAAGTGCTAAGTTAAGTGTTTCAGGAAGAGGTAGGTCTTCAATCGTCGCTTAAAGATAGTCAGGGACTCTGCTGTCCGGACATCTAGGGGAAGTTCATTCCACCACCTCGGTGCCAGAACAGAGAAGAGCCTTGACGTGTACTTACCTCTCATTCTGAGAGAGGGTGGTTCCAGTCGAGCAATGCTGGAGGATCTTAGACAGCGTGGTGCAGTGCGAGATGTGATGAGGTCACTGAGGTAAGATGGCGCTGGTCCATTTTTGGCCTTGTAGGCAAGCATCAGTGTTTTGAATCTGATACGTGCAGCTACTGCCAGTGAAGGGAGCACAGCAGTGGGGTGGTGTGGGAGAACTTGGGCTGATTAAACACAAGCCGTGCATCTGCGTTTTGGATCATTTGCAGTGGACGAACAGCGTTCAGGGGAAGACCTGCCAGCAGAGAGTTGCAGTAGTCGAGTCTTGAAATGACAAGAGACTGAACAAGCACCTGGGCAGCCTGTGTGGACAGAAATGGTCGAACATCGATGTCTACATAGAGTTGTGATTTTTTCCACTTCCTCTCTGCAGATCTGAGCTCTCGTCGGTTGCTGCGCAAAACTTCTGACAGCCACGGTGTGGGACAAGAAGTCTTCTTGGGTTTTGTAGTCAAGGGGCAAAGGAGATCCATGGTTGAGGAAAGAGATGAGAGGAAGGAGTCAGTAGCAACGTCCAAGGGTAGAGAGGAAAAGGAGTCAGGGTCAGGGAGAGATAAAAGAGTACAGGAAGCTACAGAGGAGGGAGAGATGGAGTGAATGTTAGGACGGATAAGAGAGACATGTAAATTATTTTTAGGTTGAATAGGAAGAGTGATTGAAAAGGAAACCGGGTGATTATCAGAGATTGGAAGTGGCGTGGCAGTCATGTCTGTAGCTAGAGTAGGGCGGGTGAAAACCAGGTCCAGGACATTTCCTCCTTTGTGTGTTGGAGGGCAGCTTTTAATTGTCAAGGAGAAGGTATTCAGAAAAGGCAAGAGGCCGGATGACTGAAGTTTGTCGGATGGGAGGTTGAAGTCACCAAGAACTGTCAGAGGGGTGCTGTCAGAGGGGAAAGTACTGAGGAGTGTGTCCATCTCTTCTAGGAAGTCTCCTAGGGGACCAGGAGGGCGGTAGATGACAATGATGAAAAGGTTGATTGGAGAGGTAACTGAAACTGCATGGAGTTCAAAAGAAGACATGGTTAGATGAGACAAAGGGAGAGGTGTGAAACCGATTTCTCTTGGAGAGTGAGAGAAAGCATAGTCAGAAGACAGAGCAGCTGGTGTAGCAGTGTTCTGTGGGGATATCCAGGTCTCAGTAAGTGCCAGAAAGTCGAAGGTGTAGTGGGAAGCCAAGCCTGTGATAAAGTCAGCTTTCCTTACAGCAGACTGGCAATTCCAGAGCCCACCTACCACCACTGTTTGAGATTGAGACAACAGGGGAGGGTAGATGAGGTTACTGGCAATGTGACATCTGTTCTGTGGATGGGAACGTCTGTGTCTGTAAGAGATGACTACAGAGATGGGTTTGAGGCACATGACTGATCTCCCAATTTGAGATCAATGTGTTTTAAAAAGAAAAAGTACAAATAAGAAATTCTAAATAAACTACGCGTTGCTGGCTTTAGGGGGGCTACCTACACCTTCAATATAAGTGAGTAAGCCCTGCCCACAATTCACACCTCAAGTGAGACTGAAACTACCCTTGATTAATCACCTGACCAAACTAATAAGCACAGACCAACACTCTAGAATCAACTGAGTTAAATAGATATAAAAAGTTAGAATCCTACCTTACCAGAAGAGAGTAGATTCAAGATAGAGCTAAAGCACACTGATTTCTTGATTAAGAGTTGAATTCCACCTCTTGCCTTGGTTCTGCTTACAAATTATTAGAGCATGAATGTACATGATTGAGCCTGCCATGTTATTCAGAAACACACCTTCATAACATTAACATTTATTGGCAGACTTGCCCTGAAAAGTCCTAATACTAAAATCAGTGATTATGACAACTGTCAAGGGGTGGGATATATTCATTAATTCAGTTCAATTTAATGTCAGTTTCAACAATGATGTTAATCTACTGCAGTAGATAGCAGTATAATGAGCCATACCACACTGCAAAAAATTTCCAGGAAGGGTTTAAAGAAATACATCTTAGTGTTGCCCATAAATTCACCATATCTCAATCCGATTTGCCTGTATAGGCCAGAGCTGTTTTGGCACCAGATGGGGGACCAACACAATTTTAGGCAGGTGGTTTTAATGTTATTTTTTTGTCAAGATCACATTTCTTGGTTGAGGCATTCTGACATTTACTGTGAATGCATCATTCTGTCCTTGTTTAGACATATATACATTATATAGTTGAGGTATAAAATTTGTCTAAGGTGATCTAGTCACAGGTAGACCACTGTAGCTCTTAATACCTTCTGTTTTTCTTATTTGTCTAATCCATTTTCAGTCACCACTTGTAGTAGTGTGCATAAGAAAATAAAGAAATCAAATATACTTGCTTTTAGTGCAGAATGGGGTTGCAATCCTACATTTTTTTTGTAAAAATAAACTGAAGATTTACAAATTTTGTCAGTCACACTGTTTTAATGAACTTGACCAACTTGAGTAG
Organism: Silurus glanis; assembly: GCA_014706435.1. Taxonomy (NCBI): domain Eukaryota; kingdom Metazoa; phylum Chordata; class Actinopteri; order Siluriformes; family Siluridae; genus Silurus; species Silurus glanis. Next base: position 204,323 of record JAAIIK010000053.1, on the reverse strand, counting down.
AGCAATAATTAGGGATGGGCTGATTGTAGGCGAAAAGCTTTGATTCTCACACCAAAATGCCACCCTACCTGATAGGTTATTGAAGTTTAAATGATTATTTTCTTAACTATTTCTTCTACTGATGTGTCACTGTTTCATACATTCAGTTGGAGCACACTTTTTGAGAACATTTATTTCAGTACATGGCAGAAGTCATGGCTGACAGAAAAATAAGCATTATCTGAAGTTATTACACTCCACTTAACCATAATAAAGTTAAATGTAAAATAAAAAAAAACTATATACTGCTGTGTCAGTAATACAAATATAATGAAAAATCTAAAAGTCAAACACCCTAAAGGGCTCAATCAAGTTTAGCCAAAGCCAACAGAGATTAAACAGCCATCTTCTGGCAAGAAGCAGAGTTCTGTACAAGAATCTTTTTCTTCCTAGCGGTCATTGTGCAGTAGTTGCCCAAAAATCGAGCACCTTTTCAACCCCCACCAAGCGCCTGTCTGACCTCTTTCCTGAATTGTCAACCTGCTTTGAGCTGCTTCTGGTGATTTTCATCCCATCCCACACCACCTTCATGCTGTTATTCTGCAACATCTGCTTCAGCTTCCTCTTGTATTGCTCCTTTGCTGAACTTTGAGTTCCCTCCTGCTGATCACAGTCGTTAAAGGCCCTCTTCTTGTTTAGAGGACCCTTGATGTCACTTGTGATCCAGGGTGGTGTACAGTTCTTAACAGAACAACAATGTCCATGCAGAAGTTCCAACATCTTAAGGAATCGACCATTTCTGTCCAAATAAGCTGCCCAGGTGCTTGTTCAATCTCTTGTCATTTTGAGACTGGACTACTGCAACTCTCTGCTGGCAGGTCTACCTCTGAACGCTATTTGTCCACTGCAAATGATCCGAAACGCAGCTGCATGACTTGTTCAAACTGCCCAAGTTCTTACACACCACACCACTGCTGCACTGCCTCCACTGGCTCCCAGTAGCTGCACATATCAGATTCAAAACACTGATGCTTGCTTACAAAGCCAAAAATGGACCACCACTCACTTACCTCAGAGACCTCATCACACCCTGCATTGCACGACACTGTCTGAAATCTTCTAGCACTGCTCGACTGGTACTGCCTTCTCTCAGGGAAAGAGGTAAGTATACCTCAAGGCTCTTCTCTTTTCTGGCACCGAGGTGATAAAATTAACTTCCCCTAGATGTCCGAACAGTGGAGTCTCTGGCTATCTTGAAGCAGTAGGAGTTTTTTTGCTCAGATGCCCAGGATTACACCACCTCATTTTCACATAAATAGCGCGTCCTCCCCCTTTATAATTTTCGCAGGCTTTAGTGTCTTTATCCGCCCTGACTGTGCTGAAGCCATGTAGCTTCACGTTAGCATATGGAATGCTAGTTGTGAACCACGTTTCGCAGAAGCAGATTATTTTTTTCTTTCACCAGCACAGCCAGTTTACCAGTCTTGTTCGGTAGTGAGTTCACATTTCTCATGATCACAGAAGGTACTGAAGTCTTAATCGCCGCTTAGCTTTTAGCTTAGGGTCGGCTCTGCAGCTGCAACATGGCCTCATCACCTCAACAGGTAAACAGGGAACCACACCGGCATTGGACTTTTTCCAAAGCATTTGATTTCTTAAATAAACGAGTTTCAGTTTGTGAAAATCCATATTCATAAGATGGATGGTAATCAGATGTGACAAAAGCACAAAAACACAAAACACACAAAAAAAGAGAGAACACAAAAAAGAGCAAGGCACACACAGAGCTGCTGGAAAGGCTGCCACTTGTGGCGGCGCCAGAAGTATTGTTTGAAGTATAGTTTCCACCATTTTATTCTTCTTCACCTCCAAAGCCATTCTACAGACCCACCATCTAATGTGGGCTAGCTCCACTATTCCATGTAAAAAACATTGCAGTCTCCGATATCTTTCATTTTGCATCTTCTGCATATAATATAGTCCACCTGTGTGCACCTTTTCCCGTTAAACAACATAGAGCTACATCACACAACATAAAGCTACATAACAGAACACAGAGCAAGGACTAAAGTGAGTGTTCTTGCCACATAAAGTGCATTGTTTACAACCTCGTGCAAACAGACAACACGACAGTGTGGAACAGATACACAAAACAGAATACAAATAGCGCCGACCAGTAAACTTATTGTATACTATGATTATACAGTAATTTGCAAAAGAGGACTATAAAAAAGTGTATTTGTAAACATAAACACAATGAAGTGCAAAAAAAGCAGTATCAACAATCAAGAGGAGCAAAAACAGCATATTAACAGTATAATATGATCAAATATAAATATAATATTGGTGATAGAATGGATTGGGATGAGTAATGTGTGTTAAGTTCAGGTTTTACAGTTCAGTAACACAGTTGAGTAAATGTGTGTGTGTTATGTACAGTTCAGTTCTCTGTGTCGAATAGGCTGGCTTGTGGAAAAAAAACAGTACAGTCTGGATGTGAGGCCCAAATGCTTCGGAACCTCTTTCCTGATGGCAGGAGGGTGAAGAGTATGTGTGATGCGTTGGTTGCGATGGTGTTGAGTGACCAGGTGAAGTTCTCCGCCAGATGAACACAAAGAAATTTTGTGCTCTTGACGATATCTACGGAGGATCCATTGATGATCAGTGGAGAATGCCTGCTCTGTGCTCTCCTGAAGTCAACAACTATCTCTTTGGTTTTGTCAACGTTCAGAGACAGGTTGTTGGCTCCACACCAGGCTGTTAACTGTTTCGCCGAATCGTTCTTGCTGATGAGACCCACCACGGTCGTGTCACCGGCGAACTTGATGTTATTCGAGCTGTGCATTGCTACACAGTCGTGAGTCAGCAGAGTGAACAGCAGTGGGCTGAGCACACAGCCCTGAGGGGCCCCAGTGCTCAGTGTGGTGGTGCTGAAGATGCTGTTCCTGATTCGGATTGAGGTCTCCAAGTCTGGGAAGTCTAGGATCCATTTGCAGAGGGAGTTGTTCAGGCCCAGTAGACTCAGCCTATCAAACAGGTGCTGAGGGATGATTGTGTTGAATGCTAAACTGAAGTCTATGAACAGCATTTGTACGTAAGTGTCCTTATTGTCCAGTTGGGTGAGGGCCAGATGGAGAGTCGTAGAGATAGCATCATCAGTGGAACGGTTTGGACGATACACAAACTGCATGGGGTCCAGTGAGGGTGGAAACTGGTTCTTGATGTGCCTCATGACCAGCCTCTCAAAGCAAGTCAAGTCAAGTTTATTTCTATAGCGCTTTTCACAACAGACATTGTCTCAAAGCTCAACATTTGTGATCATCACAGATCCAGCAACAGCTTCTCCATGCCAAAGCCTTTAAACACTCCAGGGGGTCCAATGTCAAAACTCCACACATGTAGTGGGATCCAATTGGCACTGGTACGTCTCTAGATGGTTCAGGATGTTTGCGAGTTCGGCATCTACTTCTTTAAAGTCCATAATCTTCACGAGGTGGGAGGTGACTGGAGCTGGCCAAACCTCAGGAAGCCTCGGGATGGGGAGAGAAAGAGAAGCAGTGGAGAGCAATTAGCGTAGCTGCTGTTCATGATATTAACAGCACAAGTTGATAATGTGCATGTGATCATATGTAACTGGAGCACAAGGTTATGATGTGATGTGTGTTATGTGTAGGCTTTGCTAAAAAGATATGTTTTTAATCTGCACTTAAACTGGGTGAGTGTGTCTGAACCCCGAACACTGTCAGGAAGACTGTTCCAAAGTTTGGGAGCTAAATGTGAAAATGCTCTACTGCCTTTAGTGGACTTTGCTATTCTAGGAACTACTAGAAGCCCAGAGTTTTGAGATCTCAGGGAGCTTGACGGATTGTAGCATGTTAAAAGACTGGAGAGATACATGGGAGCCAAACCATTTAGTGCTTTATAAGTAAGAAGTAGTAGTTTGTAGTCTATTCGAAACTTAACAGGAAGCCAATGTAGGGACGATAAGATTGGGGTTATGTGATCATATTTTCTTGACCTTGTAAGAACTCCTGCTGCCGCATTCTGAACTAACTGAAGCTTGTTTATTAATGATGCAGGACATCCACCTAGTAATGCATTACAATAGTCTATTCTGGAGGTCATGAACGCATGGACGAGCTTCTCTGCATCGGATATAGACAACATATTTCTTAGCTTAGAAATATTTCTAAGGTGAAAGAAGGCTGTTTTTGTAACTTGGTTGATATGATTTTTAAAAGATAAATTGCTGTCTAAAATAACACCCAGGTCTTTTACTGTTGAACTAGTGGTTACAGAACATCCGTCTAAATGCAGGTTGAGATGCTGGAGCTTCTGTATAGTAGTTTTTGGGCCGATGAGCAAAATCTCCGTCTTATCAGAATTTAAAAGTAGAAAGTTATGGGACATCCAATCTCTTATTTCCTTAACACACTCAGTTATCCGAGTTAATTGAGCTGTATCGCCTGGTTTAGATGAGATATATAGCTGGGTATCATCAGCATAACAATGGAAGCTAATTCCATGCCTTCTAATAATATTTCCTAACGGAAGCATGTATATCGTGAGGAGCAGGGGTCCTAGAACTGAACCTTGTGGCACGCCATAATTCACTAGCATTAGCCTGGATAGCTCTCCATTTAAATCTACGAAATGGTAACGATCGGACAGGTAGGATTTAAACCAGCTTAATGCCTGTCCCTGAATGCTGATGTAATTCTTCTGTAAGGTGAAGCAGGTGAAGTTGTCTTGTAGTTTGTGATTGCCTGTATGCCCTGCCTCATGCGCCGGGTGTCTCAGCTGTCCTGGAAGTGGCTGTGAAAATCTCAGCATCTTCAACTCTGCTACCTCCAGCTTCATCTTCTGTCTTTTAGTCAGTGCCACTGTCTCTATACATACATGCATCTCAACATAACAGGTCTCACCACAGTCATATAAACTTTTCCTTTTACTCACTTACTTTGCACTGTTCACCCCAGGTACCTAAACTCCTCCACCTTCACCACCTATTCTCCCTGCAACCACACAACTCCACTGCCCTCCCTCTCATTCTCACACATATACTCTGTCTTACTCCTACTGACTTTCATTCCCCTTCTCTCCAGCGTGTATCTCCACCTCTCCAGGCTCTTCTCAACCTGCTCCCTACTCTCACCACGAATCACAATATCAATTGCAAACATCATAGTCCATGGGGACTCCTGTCTGACCTCGTCCATCAACCTGTCCATTACCACTGCAAACAGGAAAGGGCTTAGAGCCGATCCTTGGTGCAGTGCAACCTCCACCTTGAACCAGTCTGTCGTTACTACTGCTGTCACACTGTCCTCATACATGTCCTGCACCTCCCTCACATACTACTGATACACCTGACTTCCTCATACAATACCACAACTCCTCCTCTCTCAGCACCCTGTTGTACGCTTTCTCTAAATTCACAAATACACAATGCAACTCCTTCTGCCCGCTATACTTCTCCATCAACATTCTCAAAGCAAATAAGGCATCTATAGTGCTCTTCTATGGCATTAGACCACACAGTTGACAGATCACCTCTTCTCTCAGTGAGGCTTCCACTACTTTCCCATAATTTCATGGTATGACTGATCAACTTTATTCCCCTGTAGTTACTGCAGGTCTGCACATCTCCCTTATTCTTAAAAATAGGTACCAGCACACTCCTCCTTTATTCCTAAGGCATCCTCACACCTTTCAAAATCTTTTTGAACAATCTGGTTAAAAACTCCACCTCCATCTCTCCTAAACATCTTCATGCTTCTACTGGTATGTCATCTGGTCCTACTCTGGTAGCTACTCTCAATTCCTCCTCACTCATAACCACTAACTGCTTCATCATCTTCACATCATCCAACCTTTCCTAATTCATCAGCTAGTCAACACGCCTCCATCCTTTTTTGCTCTAACTTGTAGCACATCCTTCACAGCTTGGTCCCTCTGCCTGGCCATTCAGTAAAAATCTTTTTCTCCTTCCTTAGTGTCCGACTTTTCATACAGCTCCTTATATGCCTTTTCCTTAGTTTTTGCCAAATCCCTCTTTACCTGCTGCCGCATCTAATTGTACTCCTGCCTACTTTTCTGCCAATTCTGTTTTGCCAACCTCTTTCTCCTTATGCTTTCCTGCACTTCCTCATTCCACCACCACATCTTTGTCTTCCTTTCTCTTTCCCGATGTCATACCATGTACCTTTCTAGCTGTCTCCCTTATCACTTCTGTGCTCTTCCCTGAACCTTACACTACCATATTCCCCCTTCAGTTTCCACCATCTTATTCTTTTTTCTGTCCTCACTCTCCTCCTCTTGTTCTTCACCTCCAAAGCCATCCTAGACCACCATTTGATGCTGTCTAGCTACACTATCCCCTGCCAACACCTTACAGTCTCCAATCTTCTTCAGGTTGCATCTCCTGCATAGAACATAGTCCACCTGTGTGCACCTTCCTCCACTATTAAACGTCACCCTATGATCCTCCTTCTTAAAATAAGTATTTACCACTACCATTTTCCACACACACACACACCACCACCGCGAGTCTTACTGCACAGAGCTGCGTTTGTCTGCACGAAACGTCTAGCTGGATGGCGGCATCCGGAGCTCGGTCACTGAGCCACGTCTCCGTGAAAACAAAGACTAAAGCTAAACTCTCGCCACGTGGTCTGCTGAATTAGGATCTAATACAATTTATTGTCCAGGGAGTAGACCTTTTAAAGTAGAATAGACGGGAGAGCCGGCCGGCTCGCGATAGCCTTTAGCCTAGCACGGACACCCGCCTGCTTGCCACGCTTCCGCTTCCTCGAGCACCGCTTCCGACGTCCCCTCTTCCGGCCACCGGCATCAGGTGACACCGAGGGCCGGGGGCCTGGTCTTTGTAGCCGAGTTCGCAGCAAGCCAAGGTCGCGAAGGTTAAGTACATACTTATGCATATTTATATGTTGTTGCATTTCTGTACCGTCACAGCATCTGGTGATCATAAACATGAACAGCTCTCTCTGGTGTTCATGTACTTGGAAATGTCGGGCTAAAGACACGAAAAGCACCATTTTGGATCTGGAGAGCCTGCTGCGAGCTACTGCCACGCTGCTATCTAAGATTGAGGTCTAAGATTTTAAGATCATCTAAGATTTTCCATCCTTTTTGCAAAATCAACCATCAACTGACCTTTCACATGGCTCTGCTTACAAATTAATAGAGCCTAAATTTACATGATTGAGTCTGACATGTTGATCAGGAATGCTCTTTTATATCATCGAGATTATCAGCAGACTTGCCCTGATAAGACCTAACACTAAAATCACTGATTATGACAACTGGAATATATGCGATATGTGAATTAATTAATAAATTGTCAGTTCTCAACATTGATGTGTTGGCAGCTAGAAAACCAATATGATTAAGCAGCTAAATGACTTTGACAAGAGCCAAATTTTGATCAAATGGGTCAGAACTGCTGTTTTGTAGAAGTTCTGACCCATTTGATCACAATTCAGCTCTTGTCAAAGTCACTCAGCTCGGCCATGTTGCTAAATTACTGGTTGTTTTTCATTTGACAACTTGGCACTATCCACAGCGGTCAAATGAAAAACAACCAGTAATTTAGCAAAATAGCCATGGGTGCACAATAATGCTTGTTTTCACCTGCCTCTTCTTAAGGCCGGACCTACCCATCAACTCCTCATCGCTTCTGTTCTCTTTACCAACATGCCAATTGAAGTCCGCCCCAATCACATTTCATTAATTCTTAGGTACACGCTCAATCACTTCAACTTCACCAAGTCACTCCAGAATTTTACTTTCTCCTTCATGTCACAACTCATTTGAAGAGAATAGGCACTGATGACATCTTTCTTTGCAATATGAGAAAGATAACATCTTTCTCATATCAGCTAATGCTCCTCTTTTAACAGTCACAGTGACAACATTTAAAGTGCCAACCCTAACCTCCACTCTCTTACACTTCTCCTTTCCCTGCTGTCCCTGTAGACATCTTCCCCCTCTCCTTTTCCTCTTTTGGCCAACAGTTGCCCAATTTCCACAAGTACCCTTTTGGCTAACAATACCTGTGGTGGTCATTCGTAACCCGGGCTTTCAGCAATCCGGTATGAAATCCAGGTTTGTGATCTGCATTTTTTCTTTGGCATGTTTTACACTGAATGCCATTCCAAACGCAACCCTCCCCATTTATCCGTGCTTGGGAACAGCACTAAGTCTGCACTGCCTTGTGCAACCCTAATTGCTGGGTTAAATGTATCCCCCAGTGCAGTTTCTATTACTATCAAACACTATGATGAAACAGGCTGTCATGAGGATCGTCCCAGGAAAGAAGGACCAAATGTTACCTCTGCTGCAGAGGAAAAGCTTATTAGAATTGCAAGCCACAGAAACCTTTTTACATAAATGCTTTGTGGCAGACGTATTTCAACATCCACTGTTCAGAGGAGACTATGTGAGTCAGGCCTTCCTGGTTGAATTGCGGCAAAGAAACCATTACTTTGTAAGAAAAACTTTCAGGAGGAGACATGCTTGGGCCAAGAAACACAAGGAATGTAACTACCGTTTTTGCTATTAGACGTACAAAGCGTAAATGGACAGTGTGGGCTGCTTTGCTGGTTCACAGTTATATTATTTGTCATTATTATATGGTTTGCTGGTCAAAATTGAGGCTACCAGCAGTCATGATGCAATGATCCCAAACACACCTCTATGCTATGTAAGAGCTATTTGTTCAAGAAGGAGAGTGATTGTGGAGGAAAGGTCAACTGATGCTGCACTCACTCGATCTAAATCCATTTAAGATTGTTCGGGATGATTGTTCGTTGGACCAGGGAGTGAAGGAAAAGCAGCCAACAAGCACTCATCACCTCTGGGAACTTCTCAAGATTTTTGGAAAACCATTCCAGGTAACTGCCTGATGAATTTGACTAAGAGCATGCTGATTGTGCAAAGCTGTTATCAAAGCAAAAGATGGCTTCTTTGAAGAATTGGCAATATAAAGCATATTCTGGTATTTATCTTGTTACAGCATAATTCAATACATGTTCTTTAATAAAACAATGAAGGAGTTTTCCAATATGGCACTGCCTGTTTTGTAAAAGATTTTACTCTCTTTCAGAAGGGTCAAGTTATAGTCCTGTATAAAGCAAAGACAACAACTAAGGATACTGCTAAATCTACTAAAATAGTTTTAAGAAATATTAAATTCAGTGAACCATTGTTTTTGGAAATAAATCAAGTGTTCAGAAACAAGTCTTGAAGGATTGTGAAAAGAGATTACAAATGTTCGGTAAAATCAAATCATTAAACCAACAATAGAATTCAAGAGCATTTTCAGCTGCACAATGCAAAGAAAATGCAATGGATTGGAATTAAACAGCTGTGTTACTTGAAGAAAACCGCTTCTTACTTAAGCTAATTAGGGGGGTAGGGGGGTCTATTTGCTAGGGACCATAAAGATTAGACTCTGGAGAAGGAAAGAAATGGTGTTAGTGATTGTACTCTTCCATAATGTTGGGCATGGTAAGAAGAGAGGCGGATGAAATGATGCCACCATCATACCCAATGCCTACTGTACAAGCTTGTGTTGCTCTCTGATGTTGCTTCAGTTGATCAGGTCTAGGATTCTGCAATGTTATATGGTCAACTGACTATCTTACGGAAGCGCATTGTATTCACAAAGAAAAAAAAATTCACAGAAAGGATCTCATAATTATGACTTACTAACTCATAATTATGACTTAGTATCTCATAATTATGAGATCCTGATCTCATAATTGACTTAGTATCTCATAATTACGACTTAACTCATAATTATTACTTATCTCATAATTATAACTTATTATCTCAGAATTATGACTGAGTATCTCATAATTATGACTTAGTATCTCATAATTATGACTTAGTATCTCATAAATATGAGAAGTTGGGACAGTCTGTGGCAGGGGAGCGGTTTAGCGCATAATCTGACGTTACTGCATTTGTTACTCGGAAGCGCCTTATTGCGCAACAATGGAGATGTAATTGTCATTTTTAACAAGATTTAATAAGACTGTTTTAAAATCTATAAAATGCCACCAATGTAAAGCCCAGGATATCCTGCACTTTGCTTCTAAGTACAGCAGTCATAGGTTGTAGCTGCTGTATTCTGTGGTGTGTATGTACATGTGGCAGTTAATGTGGTTATGGCATGTGTTTATGAATGTTCTCTGTTCTAGAATATGCTGCATACACTGCAATCCATGATGTAAATACACAAAAAAATGCATCAGTGGCTAAAAATAAATCATGCTATGATGATCAAATGCAGCTCATGAAATGCTGTCCATGATATTAAACTGACATTTGCCAAGTCAAGTTTATTTCTATAGCGCTTTTCACAACAGACATTGTCTTAAAGCAGCTTTACAGAAATCAACAGTCAAGGTGAATGGTGTGCATTTATCCCTGATGAGCAACCTGTGGCGACTGTGGCAAGGAAAAACTCCCTTAGATGTTATGAGGAAGAAACCTTGAGAGGAACCAGACTCATAAGGGGAGCCCATCCTCATTTGGGTGACATCAAGAGTTTGATCATAAATCTTTCAACAATACAGAACACTGGATAGTGAGAACTAACATGAGCACTGGAGTGTGTGATAAGTGATGTTCTTTCTACAGTCTTATAAAATCATTATGGTTATAAAACTAGGAGCTAATGAGCTATTAAATAGCTCAACATTTGTGATCATCACAGATCCAACACCAGCTTCTCCATGCCAGAGCCTTTAAACACTCCAGGAGGTCCAATGTCAAAACTCCACACATGTAGTGGGATCCAATTGGCACTGGTACGTCCCTAGATGGTTCGGGATGTTTGCGAGTTCGGCATTCTACTTTAAAGGTCCATAATCTTCATGAGGTGGGACGGCCAAACCTCAGGATGCCTCGGGATGGGGAGAGAAAGAGAAGCAGTGGAGAGAATTTACCGTAGCTGCTGTTTACATTTAGTTTTACATTTGCGGCATTTAGCAGACGCCCTTATCCAGAGCGACGTACAAAAGTGCTTTGAGTCTCTAGCAATGAAAGTTCATGTTCAAGTTCTAGTTCATGATATTAACATCACAAGTTGATAATGTGCATGTGATTAGATGTTCTGGAGCACAAGGTTATGATGTGAGATGTGTGTTATGTGTAGGCTTTGCTAAAAAGATACGTTTTTAATCTGCACTTAAACTGGGAGAGTGTGTCTGAGCCCCGAACACTGTCAGGAAGACTATTCCAAAGTTTAGGAGCTAAATGTGAGAATGATCTACCGCCTTTAGTGGACTTTGCTATTCTAGGAACTACTAGAAGTCCAGAGTTTTGAGATCTCAGGGAGCGTGACGGATTGTAGCGTGTTAAAAGACTGGAGAGATACATGGGAGCTAAACCATTTAGTGTTTTATAAGTAAGAAGTACGGTAGTAGTTTGTAGTCGATTCGAAACTTGACAGGAAGCCAGTGTAGGGACGATAAGATTGGGGTTATATGATCATATTTTCTTGACCTTGTGAGAACTCTGGCTGCCGCATTCTGAACTAACTGAAGCTTGTTTATTAATGATGCAGGACATCCACCTAGTACATGCATTACAGTAGTCTATTCTGGAGGTCATGGATGAACTTCTCTGCATCAGATATAGATAACATGTTTCTTAGCTTAGAAATATTTCTAAGGTGAAAGAAGGCTGTTTTTATAACTTGGTTGATATGATTTTTGAAAGACAAGTTGCTGTCTAAAATAACGCCCAGGTCTTTTACCGTTGAACTAGTAGTTACAGAACATCTGTCTAAATGCAGGTTAAAATGCTGGAGCTTCTGTGTACTGGTTTTGGGGCCGAATAGCAAAATCTCCATCTTATCAGAATTTAATAGTAGAAAGTTATGGGTCATCCAATCTCTTATTTCTTTAACACACTCAGTTATCCGAGATAATTGAGCTGTATCGCCTGGTTTAGATGAGATATATAGCTGGGTATCATCAGCATAACAGTGGAAACTAATTCCATGTCTTCTAATAATATTTCCTAAGGGAAGCATGTATATTGTGAAAAGCAGGGGTCCTAGAACTGAACCTTGTGGCACGCCATAATTTACTAGCATTAACCTGGATAGCTCTCCATTTAAGTCTACGAAATGGTAACGACAGGTAGGATTTAAACCAGGTTAATGCCTGTCCCTGGATGCCAATATAATTTTGTAAGCGATCTAGAAGGAGATCATGATCTATAGTGTCAAATGCAGCACTAAGATCTAGTAAAACTAACAGCGAGATGAAGCCTTGGTCTGAAGATAAAAACAGGTCATTAGTGATTTTAACTAGAACAGTGTCTGTGCTATGATGAACCCAGCCATTAGGGAGGCACAAGCCAGTGCACTCTTAGTGCCGGTCTCAAGCCCGGATAAATGGGGAGGGTTGCGTTAGGAAGGGCATCCAGCGTAAAACATGTGCCAAATCGAATATCACGATTAAGAAATTCATACCGGATCGGTCGAGGCCCGGGTTAACAACGACCGCCACAGGTATTCGTTAGCCAACAGGGTACCGGTGGAAATTGGGCTACTGTTGGCCGAAGGAGGAGAAGGAGAGGAGAAAGACGTCTACAGAGATGGCAGGGAAAGGAGAAGTGTAGGAGAGTAGAGGTTAGGGTTGGTACTTTAAATGTTGGCACTATGACTGGTAAAGGGAGAGAGTTAGCTGATATAATGGAGAGGAGAAAGGTAGATATGTTGTGTGTTCAGGAGACCAAGTGGAAAGGGAGTAAAGCCAGGAACATTGGAGGTGGGTTTAAACTGTTCTATTATGGTGTCGATGAAAAGAGAAATGGTGTAGGGGTGATTCTGAAGGAAGAGTACAGTAAGAGTGTAGTGGAGGTGAAGAGAGTTTCTGATAGGGTGATGAATGAGAAGCTGGAAGTTGAAGGGATGATGATAAATGTCATTAGTGCCTATGCTCCACAAGTCGGCTGTGAGATAGAGGAGAAGGAAAAATTCTGGAGTGAATTAGATGAAGTGGTAGATGGTGTACCTAGAAATGAACGATTGGTGATTGGGGCAGACTTTAATGGGCATGTAGGTGAAGGGAACAGAGGTGATGAGGAGGTTATGGGTAGGTATGGCCTAAAGGAGAGGTATGTGGAAGGGCAGATTTTGCTAAAAGGATGGAAATGGCAGTGGTGAATACGTATTTTAAGAAGAAGGAGGATCATAGGGTGACGTATAAGAGTGGAAGAAGGTGCACACAGGTGGATTATGTTCTATGTAGGAGATGCAACCTGAAGGAGATTGGAGACTGTAAAGTGTTGGCAGGGGACAGTGTAGCTAGACAGCATCGGATGGTGGTCTGTAGAATGGTTTTGGAGGCGAAGAAGAAGAGGAGGATAGTGAGGACTGACAGAAGAATAAGATGGTGGAAACTGAAGGAAGAAGATTGTAGTGTGAGGTTCAGGGAAGAGGTCAGACAGAGGCTCGGTGGTGGTGAAGAGGTGCTACTCTGGGAAACTACTGCAGGAGTGATGAGGGAGGCAGCTAGAAAAGTACTTGGTGTGACATCTGGAAATAGAAAGGAAGACAGAGACGTGGTGGTGGAATGAGGAAGTGCAGGCGAGCATAAGGGGAAAGAGGTTAACAAAACAGAAGTGGGATCGACAGGGTGATGAGAAAAGTAGGCAGGAGTACAAGGAGATGCGGCAGCAGGTGAAGAGGGATGTGGCCCTCTTCACCTGGTTGAACACTAAGGAAGGAGAAAAGGATTTGTACCAATTGGCCAGGCAGAGAAACCGAGCTGGGAAGGATGTGTTGCAAGTTAGAGCAATAAAGGATGGAGATGGAAATGTGTTGACTAGTGAGGAAAGTGTGTTGAGAAGGTGGAGGGAGTATTTTGAGCAGCTGATGAACGAGGAAAATGAGAGAGAGAGAAGGTTGGATGATGTGGAGTTAGTAAAGCAGGAAGTGGATAGGATTAGTAAGGAGGAAGTGAGAGCAGCGATTAAGAGGATGAATAGTGGAAAGTCGGTTGGACCAGATGACATACCGGTAGAAGCATGGAGATGTTTAGGAGAGATGGCAGTGGAGTTTTTAACCAGATTGTTTAACAAGATTCTGGAAGGTGAGAGGATGCCTGAGGAATGGAGAAGGAGTGTGCTGGTACCGATCTTTAAGCATAAGGGAGATGTACAGACCTGCAGTAACTACAGGGGAACTAAGTTGATCAGTCACACCATGAAGTTATGGGAAAGAGTTTGTACAATTGATTGTTTTGTTGTTTGCCAACAAAAAGGTTAATCTGAGCAGCATTATATTCTTGAATTAACCATGTGTAGCAACAACCATTTTGCATGTGTGACAACAAAAAGAGCACTGGCAATGAGTATGAGGAATAAACCTTAAGAGCAGGACCGATTGTAGGCAATTAGGGTGGGCTGGTACAAATAACAGGTGGTCAATCGGTGGTAGTGGCCGCAACACCTAATCCAGTTCTCCAAATAACTAATATTTACAAAATTAGAAAAAAATCTAATTAAAAATATAACTGATGTGATTATAAAAACAACTTTGAAAACTTAATACCTTTACTGTATTTTAACTTTAATTAAATAAATTTTTATTTGTATAGCGCTTTTAACAATGATCATTGTCTCAAAGCAGCTTTATACAGATAATGTGGTGATAAAAATGAATAAGATGTTCTTTATAAGTGTAAGTTTGTCCCTGATGAGCAAGCCGGTGGTGACTGTGGCAAGGAAAAACTCCCTGAGAAAGAAACCTTGAGAGTAACCAGATTTAATAGGGAACCCATCCTCATCTGGGTTGCACCGAATGTCCATTTATTGCAGATAAAAGATGTCGCGGGGTACCGTGATGGTGATCAGAAGCAAACTGTAGTCCTGAGTCAATGTAGCAGACTGTTGACATTAACTACAGTCCAAATCCATCCTCAAAGTTCCTGTTCTTTCTCTGTAATTTAATTTAAACTCCATAAGTCTTGTTTTTATTGTTTTATTGTGTTCTCAATTATATCCTAAAATTATATCCTAAAATAACTTATCAAGCCTACTTTTCAACTTCAGTACAAAATCAGTACATTTTAAAAACATTTTCCTTTTTCGTATTTTTCAAGATTTTTTTTAATTACTTATACAGTAAAACCCCATTGTACGAGCATAATTCGTTCTTGAAAATTGCTCGTAGGTACATTTGCTCGTACGTTCGAACTGATTTTCCCCATAAGAATGAATGTAAAAGCGATTTAATCCGTTCCGAGATCTCATTCGATCGCTTATTTCTGCACTTAAAAAGTATTTGTAGCCTATTTTAACAAACAAATACACCGCAAATTACCGTAATGTAAACATAATTTAACACTTACTCATGTGATAGTGGTTGATTGCGAGTGTAAGACACGCACCATGCTCATAACCTCCTCGGTTTCCATGGTAATTCTATTTATTTTCGTTTTCGCAGCACCATCACTGATTTTCTTGGGAGACATTTTTCAAGATTTCTAGTGAAATAAAAATATAAAACTAAAAAAAGTTAAGTTTTTGCTGCACTGAACAACGAGAGCGACCGAGTGATGCGTCATCAACTAAGTGACTGATGCTACCCTCCGCCGAAAACGGGGAACCGGCAGCGTGGGTTTGCTCGTGCCTTCGAAATGTGCTCATGAAATAGGGTAAAATTTTGCGAGCAAGGTCGCTCGTATCTCTGTTTGCTCGTACTATAGGTTGCTCGTACAACGGGGTTTTACTGTATACTTTTTATTCTACTTATATAACCACTTCTTTTTTGCATCTTTTTATAAAAAAAATTATCATTATATTATTTTCCTCACTTTAACATTTTATAACCAACAGCAACCTGAACCTTTATTTGTATTGTTTATCAGTTGTATTTCCCCCTTTTTGTCTGTCCCGCTATTGTTCTGTCCGTTCATCCATATAACTACAGCAGGTAGAAATCCTTACAAATTCATCCATGTCTATTCATCCATGTCTATTTGTTGTGAATTTCTCATGGGCCAATATCTCTAAATTCTCGCAAGATGCTGAGGACACCAGTTCTCAGGTCTCCAGCCATGGCCGTGTGCACTACCAGGAAGGATTAAATGAGCGGCATGCTTTTGGTAATTAGCTAATATTGGCTGTGATGGCACTTCGTTATTGAAATCGCTAACTGCCTGAACTGGGGCTGAAACAGCCAGGGGATGGGTCTGCTTTAGGGCACCTGTTGAGGACTGAGTAGTAGTGGAGCTAGTGGAGAATAAACTGAAATTAGCCGCATCATCTGATGTGCTAACAGCAGCTTCACTACAGACACATGCAGCACCAGGCTTGCTTATAGGTTTAAAAAGGTACATAATACACGTCTTAACGGCAGTTGAATAAAGTGTAATAAAATATAATTAGGTTAAACAAGCATTGGTAAGCTGCTGCACAGCAATCACAAACTGAGAAAAGTATACAAACTTTTAAAAAAGCCAGTATGTTGTTAAAGCTTGTAAGCGTGTCGAACTGAAAGTAGTGTGAGGCGAGTGATGAAAATCTATTTTTTGTTGGGCTGAAATGAAACTTTGACTGTGTGGCCCACCCCTGCTATCAGCCCTGCTTGAGAGAAACCAGACTCACATGGGGAACCCATTAACATTTGGGTGTGATTATAAATCATTAAAACATTACAAACATGGGTGAGTGAGAAATATCATGAGCGTGTGATTATGCGATTAGGTACTTTCTAGAGGCCTCTACAGTCAGATGGAATTGTGAAACCATGTGCTGCTGAGCCACTCATAAATTAGCTCAGCATCTGAGATAATTATAGATTCAACACCACCTCCTTCATACGAGAGCCTTTTAATGTTCAATCGTAGAGAAACAGTATATGCAGAATCTTTAAATATTGACCAAGAGGTTGTTTATCCTCAAAGTTCAATGTCCAAAACCTTTATTAAGTGGGATGCAACTGGCGCTGGTACATCTCTAGATGACTCGGGATTCTCGCAGGGCCAGCATCTTCTTGATCTTCATGATTTTCTTGATTAACTTTGCTAAGGTAAAACAAAAATTGCTCATTGCTTGTATGATGAGGATTATGAGCAGATCCTTTTTTTTTTTCCATTGCTTTGGTAGAGATTGATCTTGATTTCAGAATTTTTGTGGCTGATATTTTGCGAATTGAATTCCAATCAGGACTTCTGTTTCAAAAGCTCCTTCGAACTTGGCTTTTATTAGCTTCACTCCTCCCCTGTAGAAATTTTTGAAGTTGTGTTAGTGATTTGGTGTTTTGGTGATTTCTTGATAGCTTTAGCAATGTGTTTAGCAATGTTATTAGCTGTTTTTGTTGTCCTGTAGTCTGATGTTTAGTGCACTAGTAGTTTCTTTGTTTTTCAGGACCAATTTATGTACTTGCTATTCATTCTTGTGCAATGTTTACCCTGATCATTTTTTTTGCTTATTTCACAGTTTCTAAATGGCTTGCTTTTCTCTTATAGACAGTTCTGTTTTGTTTTGTTTTTTTAACAACAAATGTAGTTTTATTTAGTGCTATTAATTCTTTTAAAATCAACCAAATAATCACGTCAATGTTTTTGATCACTTGATAAATGGGAGGATTTGGACAAAAGATGTCGTTTAACACATCTAGCTGTAAATAATTGGAAATGAAAGCTGAAATTTAGATTAATTAACTCATATTCAACCTAAATGTTTGCATTAATTGTATAGCAATTATTATATAGGCCTAGCTGTTCTAATACTTTAAGAGGGGACTGCATTTCTTTTTACAGCCTTTTTGGTGTATACACATACAATATTTAGTTACTGCTTCTCTGTCTTCTGACGTACAGAGTATTCATAGCACCACTCACAATAGTCCACTGAAAGGCAAAGACTAAATAGCCAGAATATAAAACATAATTTGCTTGAATAGATTATATAAAACCGGTCGAAATGCGAAAAGGTCGAAGAGCGAATGTAATTATCCCATAAGAAATAAACCAATTAAATCCGTCCCTCACCTCCACCGATACCCATTTATTAACAATTTTTGCCATGTTTTTAGCAGTATTAATACAGGTACATTAATAATACTGTATATAATTGTTATGCAGCGTAATGAGCGGGGGCAAAGCCGGAGCACAGTTCGCTTTGTTTTAACGAAAACACGGAGAGTTTAACACAAAAACACACACACACACACACACACGGCAGTCCATAGAATCCCGACAAACGAGAGATATCCGTGGTACGCCCGGGCGAGGTCCACGGGCGAACGCACGGGAGGAAAAAGGTAATCCAGGGTGCGCTTTGGAAAGAAAGCGCAGCCGTGGAGAGCGCGTGGAGTCCGGAAAGGAAGAAACGCATAGGAATACGTGTGACAGGGAAAACACAGACAAACATGCACCAACCACCTTCACATACCAACAATAACCAACAAGGAGTGTGGATGAATGAGGGGTTTATATAGGAGCTGGGGATGAGTGAATAATGAACCCCAGGTGTGCATTGTTGAAGCCGGGGGCTTCAGGGAAAGCGGAGGTTTTGACAGCCGCCGAAGGGGGCATGGCAGGTGGATTTCTGACAATAATACAGTAAAAAGTATAAATTAAAAACATTACAAAAGTAACAAAAAAAAAATGCTCCACGTGGGTCGGGGTAAAAAAAAGGTCGATAAGCGGGCATTTGGTCGTTCAGCGGGCGCAAATTTCGGTCGAAAAACTGTTCGCTAAGCGAAAAGGTCAATGTCCGAGCCGGTCGATAAGTGGGGTACCGCTGTATTATAATTAAACTTATAAATATATATTAACTCATGTTAAATTGGACATTGAATAAGGATGTCAAGCATGTTTGTGATTTGGTTGTCAGCCATACATAACACTTTATTTACATTTTGCCATTGTACTGGCCTATTAATGTGTATTGCATTGCCCGCCTGCTTATTACTCCCTTAGCTATGCAACCTTGGGTGATTATGCATTAGATCTTTTGATGTGGCAATGAGTGAGGGATATCATGGGTGCCTTGTTTGGAGATATCCCAGCATCTTCAGGTCATGTATGAAAAGGGGTGAAGGCACAGACTACTATGTCTGGGGCACTGCATACTTCTTGGAACTTTAAACATCAAAGAAAGAACATGAACAGACAACATTTTTTTTGTTGGGAAAGGCAGCAGCAGTGAGTTGAGTCTGCTTTGGCTTTTGGCAGTTTAACCTGTTAGCCTTCGGCACAGATTTTAGGACTCACAGCTGAAAATGCCCTGCCTACATTTAAATGTTAACAGTTCCCGATAAAAATGTGCTATATACACAATTCAAATATCTTTAAAAAGAAGACACGTTGAGCTTTACTGTCCATTATTCAAAGTTGATCTTGCTCAAAAAGATAAGCTATAAAAACGTATAGATTTTTAAGTACAGTGAAATTTATTTTCCTGAATTTAATTACATTTTTCTTCATATATAAATACATGAAATCAGTAATGTAGCAATCCAGAAAAGTAATGGGGTAAAAGCCACATGTCTCATGAGTTTATATTTTAAATTAAATGAAGATATCATGGAAAATGGGATTCCTACAAAGATGTATCTGAGACTATGTCTGGTTCGCCCCTCCCAGCCCCACACAGCCCAAAATGTAGGATTCACAGCAGAAATAGCCTACCAAATTAAAATGTAACAGTTCCTGATAATGTTTTACATACACAATTTAGATATCTTTGGAAAGAAGACACTTTGAGCTTTACTGACAATTATCTAAAGTTAATATTGCTCCAAAAGATATTAAGTTATAGATGATGAAGTGCCATGAATATACATTTCCTGCATTGAACATTTTTTTTTATTTCATATATAAATATATGAAATCAGTCCTGGAGCAATCCAGGAAAGTACTGGATTGAAAGCCACATGTCTTATGAGTTTATATTTTAAATTTCATGAACATTTTCATGACAAATGAGATTCCTACAAACATTTATCTGAGACTATGTCTGATCCTTTTCTCCAACCCCCTGTTTGAGAGCCACCTGCTAAACTCAGGTGGCCATTCATACTCTATTCATACATTCTGCATAGAAATGAATGGCTGACCATTAAAGGCTTTTGTTATACATGTTTGGCTATTGATATTGATTTCGCACTCATATTGATGGCCAGGTAGCCAGACAAGCTATTGCTTTACAGTCATAGCCATTCATGTTGATGTGCGGCCATTTCAATCCCAACAGTACAAATACAAATACACACACACACACTTACTTTTCAAGCATTTCTCTTATAAAAACAAACTGGCAATAAAACCTATAAAATCTTATAAAATTGTAAAGGGAAATATATTTTAACTTACAGATGTAAAATAGCATCTCTATGCAGATCTCCAATTCTCTGTCGTTACTCCGCCCCTCCGGACTGTAAACAAAGTCCAGTTAGCACGAGATGAAAACAAGCTGTTTGTGCCAATCTGAGAGCTGCATCACTTCCTGGTGTCACTGTGCACGTGCTCATCTGTTAGAGTTTCTAAAGAGTAATAAAGATTCACCCACGTTGGGAATAAAATCATCCCATATATCGTTAGAATCCTGCACTTATTGGCTACATTATCCATCAATCATTTTGTTTCCATAATGCTACTGGCTGGAAATAAAATGTTTGAAATGATAGGTGGTTCAGAAAAGACACCTGCCTATAGAGGAGACTCAACCCGAGATTCTGCCTCTTTTACTGTTGTTTTTTTTTTTTTTTTTTTGTGTAGTCATTTGTTTTGTAACACTATATTCTACCAGCCATAGGTTTTTTACAAGCAAGACATCGTTATTTTATGCAAAAGTTATTTGGAAATATATACAGACAAACACCATCCGAAGTTCGGTGTAAACAAAAAAATAACCATCAAAATTACAACACTATTGTTTGGTTGGAGCACAAATGCTTTACGGCATGTTGTTCAGTGGAGCCTTATCTTTTATAATAAACCAGGATTAGCAGCAGTGGATTTGTTTGTGACTCGTTATTGCAATAAATGTATAAGTAGTGCATTTTTTTTTTTTATGCAAGTTGTTGTGTAATACAAATTCAGCAAATACATTTGTTATACGTTTTCAATTGAAAAACAGTGATCAGAAATCGCTGCTTGAGGCTTAGACCTTTACAATGATGTATAATTAGTCATGGTTACTGTCACTACTCGATCCGTACAGGAAACACGATCGGTTCTGCACATGTGCGAAATGACGTCACTTCCTGTCTGAAGCATGTCGAAACGATCTACGGCAGTTTCGGTTATTAACACCATCCTTACCGTTGTCATAGCGCCTTTATTAGCGAGTTTTATTATTTGCAACTATGTCTGCCTTTCAACAATTTAAAATGATAATATTGATGTTTAATGTCTGTTTTGTATGTAAGTTTGTTTACTCTGGCTTGTTTTTGTGGTTTTTGTTTTTGTTGTCCTAAGCAATCACTAAAATAATATAAACCATTTTAAGGTTAATATGTGACACAAAATAAAATTAATTACATTAAAAGTATAAGAAATTGTAATAAAATTCAACTATATAGTTTACATTGGGGAATGTGTGTGTTTGTTTACATGTAATATTTCATTTTCTAAAGATATGTTCTGCTGAACTGTTCTTATTGCAGCATATTTGAACAAATGTCTGTATTTATGAAATATGGATTACAAAAACACAGGATAAAGTTGATTTATTCAATTGATTTATTCATAAATGAATTTGTTCACTCACTCACTCACTCACTCTTAATGGAGGAACATGGCATTGAGCTTCAAGCCTTTTTCACTAATGAAGTAGGACAAAAATGTTTCCATGTCTTCTTGACATTGAAAAATAAACAAAGTAATTCTTTGCCTCAGGGAATTCATCACACAGGACCCTTTTGAGGGCATATTGTTGGTCATCATTGCTTATTATCAGAAAAGCAGGCTCTGTCACCTCCCCACGGAATAAGTCTCTGTGACTGTGTACCCAGTTCCACACTGTTTACAGGTCTCTCAAAATAGTTGGCTGCTGCACCTGGTGAAGACTCAAGTTGTAAATAAAATATACAAATTATAATGGCACAATAATGGCAGGCATTCAACTGTTGGATATGACCACGAAAGTCTTTTTTTTTTTATCTATTAATGTCCGTTTCAACTACAACTCTTCTGCTTTGGCAACAGTTTGGTGGTGGTGGATTTTGAAACTCTGAAGACAGGCTCAAGTGTTCCCTGAAGGAGTTGGGATGATTCTTCGGTCCAGTATGCAAATCTCTGTCCATGCTTTTGGAATATATGCAAATGTGCTTTCTAGTTTTACTTTACCCACAGTGACTTAATACAGCCAAGACATTGAAATTATTTCAGTAGAACCTATCATACCCTTCTAGACAAAACTTTTCCATTAGCTGAATGCACCACCACGGGCGAATCAATGGCACCTCCTCCTAAAACAAAAATAAAAATGTGCACATAGCAGTAGTTTGATGGTATACTTATGTGAAAATCCACCTTACCTCTGTAAATGTTACTGATATCTGACTAAAAAGAAACTTAATTATGGTCAATTATGTATTAATAAAAAAACAACAATAAAAATATTATTAAATATTAAAATTCTAAAGATTTTATAAATTCGTGTTATAATTATAAATATAATGGTTATAAGGTTAATGGAAATTGTATTGGTTGTAATGAAAACTATTGGGGTCTGTGGGTCTCTACTGGTATGTGATCCTTCAGAAATAATGCCCAAAACACACCACAAAAATTAATGTTATACTTGTTTTATTGGTAAAAGCTAACGGTTCCTAATAGTATTTTAATGGAAACCATTATAATCTCTGTGACGGTTCCTATTGTTTTTTTTTTTTCCAGCAGAATAACGTTACCCAAATATGGGAACTGAACAAATGGTTAACTTGGCTTAATATTTTTTAAATAACTTTGTCAATTAAGCACATGACCCATGTAGTTAGTTTACCCGTGAGTTAGTTTACTTTATTCATTATAAAATCTATTGGTACTTTTAAATTATTAATAATTACCTTTGATGGTAAAATTGGAAGACGCACAAATATTCGTCACTCTCCACCACACGATCCCAGTCGAGCAGACTGTCGTAAAACACCGGCGATGGCAGGAAGTGATGTCATTTCGCATATGCGCGGAACCAATCGTGTTGCCTGTACGGATCGAGTAGTGACAGTTACACTTCTCCCTTTTTATTTAATCTATTGCTAAACATTAACACCTGAGAACAATGGGATATCATCGTGCGGGCACAGCACTGAAGACTAAGGGGTGAATAATTGGTAGGTGTGTTTCAGGGGCGTGTTGACACTATTGTATTAGAGTGCTGTTAATTTCATTACGATCAACGCCATTGGATTAGAGAGCTTTCAATTTCACAGCTGAAACAGAAGATTCGCAATTATAATTATAGGCCT
>JAAIIK010000053.1:123142-175874 GCA_014706435.1 Silurus glanis | reverse complement strand
TATATATATATATATACATTTATTCCAGCCCAGTCTCAAGTCATTTGGTGATATACTCACAAATTTTAATCTATTGATTCGTGTTCATAGACATGAATTTCCCTCTTTTTTTCGTGTCAATGAGGACGACATTCTAAGTATTTTTGGTGCCTCTGCCACTGGATACCATAGACACTGTATTGTTTTTTTTTCGTTTGTTATTGATTTTTAATCTTTAAACACTATTAGGCAACATTTAAGCAGGAGATTTTATCCTTGTTTTTATTGCTTTATATTCAATATATATTCAAAGTAAGCTACTCTCTATTGTAAGCCATCGTCAGTGGTTCCTTCCAGTAAAAAAATACAGTAAATATATTCTCCTTGGTAATTAAGTAGAATGCGTTAATTAGAGAGACACAAGTTTATTACAATATAACCCCTACCCTAACCCTTATCATATATTTTCTGCCTTGTTTTTTGAAAAAAATTTTTTAGATGAAAGTAAAGAAAGTTTTGCATTTCATTGTAAATTAAGGTCACAGAGTCTGAAGGAAGAGAGGAGAGGCACAGAATCCAAGACACTCGAGGTTCTGTGTAAAGTTTGCACATTCAGTGGTGGTTTGGGGAGTCATGTCATCTGCTGGTAGTGGTCCACTGTGTTTTATCAGGTCCAAGGTCAGCACAGGAGATTTTAGAGTACTTCATGCTTCCCTCTGCTGACCAGCTTTATGGAAATGCGGATTTCATTTTCCAGCAGGATTTGGCACCTGCCTACACTGCCAAAAGCACCAAAAGCAAACTCACCAGACTTGAACCCCATAGAGAATCTATGGTGTATTGTCAAGAGAAAAATGAGAAACCAGAGACCAAAAAATGCAAATGGACTGAAGGCCACTGTCAAAGAAACCTGGGCTTCCATACCACCTCAGCAGTGCCACAGACTGATCACCACAGAATTGAGGCAGTAAAGCAAAAGGAGCCCCTACCAAGTATTGAGTACATAATACAGTAAATGAACATACTTTCATTTTTGATGCCAAAATCATCAAAATTAAAAGAAATAAACGCTTGAAATATATCAGTATGTGTGTGATGAAGCTATATAATATACGAGTTTAACCTTTTGTATTAAATTACTAAAAGAATGATATTAAATGATATTCTAATTTATTGAGATGCACCTGTGCATTGAATCGTCATCAGCCGATTGTGCTGCAAATTAGGTCAATTATTAGGAAGGCGCAACTAAACAACACCCTCTTAACACCGTTGTTGTTTGCTTTTACCTTGTGTGCTCATTCTGAATAGCCAGTCAGAGTTTTCTTTTTCACTGACAAACTCCGGCGCCATTTCGACACGCAAAATCGCCCGGAAAAAAAACTGCCGCTGTCCGACACACAAAAACCACCCAATGTTGCCCCACAGCCAAGTGTCAACTTGGTGTGTCCCAGGCTTTGTTATTATCCTTCGTTCTTAATATAGCCTTATATATTTCATTATATTGTATTTTTTAGCAATCATTTAACCAGCTGTAGTTTAGGCTACAAGTGGGCACAGGCACTAAAACCTGGTAACCTGGTTAGATTTTATGAGATGTGACCATCTCTGCACTGTTTTCTAAATATCTCCATCGGCAAGAGAAAAACCCATTTATATCGACCTCTTCCATAGATTAGTTGTTTCTCTCTCCTCAGCCTGACTTATTTAACGACATTTTTAGCCGGTTTAATCATATAAACAGTTTTCTAAGAGGACTTTGCTCCAAGAAGAAATCGGCTCCAAAAAAACTTTACTCCTGCACATATAGCACATTGGATAAAAGGGAGAAAGAGAGCATAGTTAAAATTGGACTTTGGTTCAATAGTCTTATGAGCAATACTAAACCTAGGCAATATCCCCTTATTTACAAAACATCTGGTTCTCAGTTCATCCAAAATGTTCTTCCATCCATCCATTACAATTGTAAGTGGCCTTGGGGTTGTCGTTCGTTTGGACCGTTGTTCATTTGCAGGGTTGCGTGTGTGCAGGCGAAACCTGTGTTCGGGATAAGATTGAGCGGAGGAATTTTAGCGGAGTGGAGCAAGGTATGTTTTTGTTAACTGTGAAATCTGGCTATCAATAGCTTATGTGCTCTTATCACTCTATTAAGTTCAAAATCTTTTAACGAGTGTATGTCATTTGTTTACATTTTTGTTTATATGTGTATTTTTCTTTCTTTAATTTAAGTTTCACGGTGGTGGTGATGATGGTTCATGTCGAAGAGTATGACTCGTGAACCGTGTCACAATAAATTATCTACACCCGTATAGAGACTCTCTGTTCATTTATCGGTGCCAGGGGCTGCTACAGTGAAACTCGTCACTACGCGTGTTTAAAGTAAAGGTCGTCACTACACGTCGCGGCAGTTTAGTGAAAGCCATCCACCACGCTGTGCCAGTGCCATTCGGCAAGGAGTATACAAGCTGTTGTCCACCACAATATCGTAATATCACAATACTCAGCTGCAGCGACTTCGGAGAACAAATGTTAATGATGATGTGAGCTGCAAAGTTGAGTATACAAAGATCATAAAGATTAACTGTAAGTCAAGGTCATTGCCACCTCATAAGGTCTTAAAAAAAAACAATTTAGCAAATTGTCTGACTTTACATTATTTCTGTGTTGATTTCTGACATTTTCTGTTGTTCCTACTTGCTTACTTCTGTGTTTTCCTGAAGTGTAAATTTATGATGTGAGTGGTAATATATAGTTGTAAGGATACAGTGACTGTCTATCATCACTAGCTCCTTTAGAGGTCATCATTGGTCATGAAACCGAGCGTTTGCTCAAAGAACTGCACTAGACTCTAGCATCATAGAAACAATTAACCCTCTTTTAGATAGACAGGGAAGGCAGAGTTTTGTTCATCGAATTGCTGTGAAAGAGATACCTGTGCCAGCTGCTGCTGATGTGCTGAAGATCTTAGAATCAGATTTCAATGAGAGGAGCTATGAGGACAGGTATGCATCCCAAGATGACATCTGTTTCATACATCTCCTAAGTGAAAAAATAAGACTGAAGGAGATCTTTTTCTGAAACAGATGGGATGGGCAAAAGGGAAAACACCTTTTCTTCAGGTGTTGCAGCCAAACAGTGGCTAGCCTTTTATTGTTCGGAAATGAAGGTGGACCACTGCTTTTGAAGGGAAGTGGCATCTCATAATGTAATAAGACAGTATTATGACCATTACATAATCTTCATGGATGAAATAGTCAAAAGGAGTGATGCAGAGCTAACACCTTCAGCATCTGAAGGAGACACTGTTTGGTACATCACACATCATGGGGTGTACCACCCAAGGAAGCCAGATAAGCTGAGAGTAGTCTTTGATTGCTCAGCTAAGTTCTGTGGAATCTCCCTACTGACATGTCCAGACCTTATCAACTCACTCGTGGGAGTCCTGTATCACTTTAAAAGGGAAGCAGTAGCTGTGACATGTGACATTGAAAGGCTGTTCCACCAGTTCTATGTGTCTCCTGAAGGTCGCAATTACTTGATATTTCTCTGGTGGAAAGACGGACAGTTGGAAACTGAACCTCAGGAGTATATGTTGACAGTCCACCTTTTTGGCACTGCATCCTCCCCAGGGTGTGCCAACTTCGGCCTTAAGTATTTAGCACAACAACACAAGGCTAACTTCCCTTTAGCCTCAGCATTTGTAGAGGAAAAACTTCTATGTGGATGATTGATTAACCAGTGTCCCAACGGTGCAGGAAGCTAAGGACCTGATCCTCCAGACGCAACAATTGTGCGAAGTTGCAGGCCTACATCTGCCCAAGTTCAACTAAAATCAAATAGATGCCCTCTCTTGTGTAGCTCCCTCGGAAAGGGCAGTAGCCACTGATTCTTTCAATCTCCACCTAGATGTGATACCAGACAGGCACGTACTTGGCATTCAGTGGTTAATAGAAAGTGACACCTTCACTTTCAATCTAGATACAAAAGACTACTCTCCGTGGCCTCCTATCGGTTATTGCCTCTCAATTTGATCCACTTGGCTTTGTGGCTCCTTTCACTTTAATAGGAAAACGCCTCCTACAGGAGCTGTCATAGAGACATTGAATGGGACAATCCAATTCCTGAATACATGTGCTCACGGTGGGAGGAGTGGAAAATTGGATTCCAAGGATTAAAGGAAATTGCTATACCAAGGTGTTTTCATCCTCATGACTTTGGTAACATTGTTAGGGTGGACTTGCACCACTTTTTAGATGCTAGTAATGTAGGATATGGCTCATGTTCCTACTTAAGGTATAAAAATGACAAGAACAAGATCCATTGTGGTCTTGTTCTGGCTAAGGCAAGGGTTGCACTTTCAAAAATCATAACAATCCCAAGATTAGAACTGTCAGCCGCAATTACCTAAGCCAAAATGAGTGTTATGCTGAAGGCATAGCTGGTGATTAAAATTGATAAAGAATTCTTTTGGACTGACTCTCAGGTCATGCTGGCTTACATCAACAATGAAGCACGGCGATTAAATGTGTTCGTGGCAAACCGTATTTAGCTAATAAGAGAGTGTACATACTAAAATCAATGGCATTATGTAGACACAGCACAAAACCCAGCTCACCATGCCTCAAGAGGTCTTGAGGCAGGAGAGATCTCTTCAGTTAGTTAGTTATCAGGGCCCAGGTTTCTATGGGAACAAGAGGTGCTCCCACCACCTAAGCCCTCAACCGAGCTACTTGTCGGAGATCCAGAGGTTGTCATTTCGAGTATTTGTAAATCAGGTCAGTGGGGTGGAAAATATTCTAAGCCACTTAAGTCGTTTCTCCATATGGACAATAATTGTTAAAGTTGTTGCAAGAATCAAGAGACTAGGTTCCAAACTAAAACAGCACAGTGAATTTGTCTTTTTTGAGGAATGCAAGAGAGCTGCTAAGGTGGTAAATAATCTCATCCAGCAACAGGCCTTCCCCAAAGAACTAAATATTCTTCAAGGTGACCTTAAGGGGGCAACTCTTCCAAGGTCAAGCCCTCTTTTCCACCTTGATCCCATTCTGAATGAAGGACTGCTTCGTGTTGGGGGAAGACTGAAAGGGTCAACTCTGTCAAGAATTAAAGCACCCCATCATTCTGCCTAAAGATAGCCATATTACTAAGTTGATTCTATCTCACTACAATAACCAAATCCATCACCAGGGACGAACTCAAACCCTAATGGAACTCAGAGCTAATGGATTTTGGACCATCGGTCGAAGCAAATCAGTTGAAAAGCTGATCCACAAATGTGTGTGGTGTCGGAAACTTAGAAGACCGGCACAGATGCTCTCATAAATGCTCTAAGGTGCTTTGTTAGCCTTAGAGGAGCTGTTAGCCAACTCCGCTGTGATCAGGGATCAAATTTTGTGGGAGCCAAGAATGAGCTTAAGGAAGCCCTTAAACAATGTAATACAAAGGCATTGGAGACCTTTCTGGCAGATAAGCAGTGTGAGTTTATTTTCAATGCTCCTTCTGCAAGTCATGCAGGTGGCATTTGGGAGCGTCAGATTAGGTCCATTCGGAAAGTGTTGAATGTTACAATACAGCCGTCCATTGCATGTTGATGTAATCAATGACCCCATGTCACTAGAACCCTTGACTCCAAATCATCTTATCCTGATGAAATCCAAGGCTGCCTTACCCCCTACTGGAAGGTTTGTGAAAGAGGATATGTATGCTGCAAAAAGGTGAGTGCAATACTTGGTTAAACAATTCTGGAGCCGGTGGAAGAAAGAGTAGTTGCTGAATGCTGCTGAATACCTTTTTCTTGGAAGAGTGGTTGAGACCACGGAAGGAATTGATGGTTTAGTCCGTCGAGTGAAAGTACAAGTTGCAGAGCGCAAGATGCCAGTTAAAAATTACCATCATTCCAAGCCCTCAGTCATTCAACGACTAATCCGATGGTTGGTATTAGGTTCTTCTAATAGAAAGTTAATAATTGCTTGTCAACTTAAAGTACACTTGCATCAGACATGTTAGTCTAATCGCTTTACAAGGGTGATATCTGCCTCCTATATTGTAAACTTACTTTACATGTAGCCACTTGGTATAGACAGTAAATCATGCATGATTTTCTGTTTGTTGATTTGGTGGAAGTGTAAGTGGCCTTTGGGTTGTTGTTTGTTTGGACGTTGTTGTTCATGTTGCATGTTGCGGAACCTGTGTTTGTGATGAGATTGAGCGGAGGAATTTTTTTCATGTGCATGTCCACGGCATGTTTTTTTTTTTTGGTTAGCTGTTGGTTTTTGTCTGTGCATGTGTTCTGAGCAGTAGCGTCAATCCCATTTTTGTAACCCTTTATTTTTGAACACCGGTACTGGATTGTCCGAGTTAGCAGAGTTTGTGATGTTTTGCACCCTTGGTAAAGTGTAGCGATGTATGTTTTTGTTAACTGTGAAATCTGGCTATCAATAGCTTATGTGCTCTTATCACTCTGTTAAGTTTAAAATATTTTAACAAGTGTATGTCATTTGTTTACATTTTTGTTTATATGTGTATTTTTCTTTCTTTAATTTAAGTTTCACGGTGGTGGTGATGATGGTTCATGTCGAAGAGTATGACTCGTGAACCGTGTCACAATAAATTATCTACACCCGTATAGAGACTCTCTGTTCATTTATCGGTGCCAGGGGCTGCTACAGTGAAACTCGTCACTACGCGTGTTTAAAGTAAAGGTCGTCACTACACGTCGCGGCAGTTTAGTGAAAGCCATCCACCACGCTGTGCCAGTGCCATTCGGCAAGGAGTATACAAGCTGTTGTCCACCACAATATCGTAATATCACAATACTCAGCTGCAGCGACTTCGGAGAACAAATGTTAATGATGATGTGAGCTGCAAAGTTGAGTATACAAAGATCATAAAGATTAACTGTAAGTCAAGGTCATTGCCACCTCATAAGGTCTTAAAAAAAAACAATTTAGCAAATTGTCTGACTTTACATTATTTCTGTGTTGATTTCTGACATTTTCTGTTGTTCCTACTTGCTTACTTCTGTGTTTTCCTGAAGTGTAAATTTATGATGTGAGTGGTAATATATAGTTGTAAGGATACAGTGACTGTCTATCATCACTAGCTCCTTTAGAGGTCATCATTGGTCATGAAACCGAGCGTTTGCTCAAAGAACTGCACTAGACTCTAGCATCATAGAAACAATTAACCCTCTTTTAGATAGACAGGGAAGGCAGAGTTTTGTTCATCGAATTGCTGTGAAAGAGATACCTGTGCCAGCTGCTGCTGATGTGCTGAAGATCTTAGAATCAGATTTCAATGAGAGGAGCTATGAGGACAGGTATGCATCCCAAGATGACATCTGTTTCATACATCTCCTAAGTGAAAAAATAAGACTGAAGGAGATCTTTTTCTGAAACAGATGGGATGGGCAAAAGGGAAAACACCTTTTCTTCAGGTGTTGCAGCCAAACAGTGGCTAGCCTTTTATTGTTCGGAAATGAAGGTGGACCACTGCTTTTGAAGGGAAGTGGCATCTCATAATGTAATAAGACAGTATTATGACCATTACATAATCTTCATGGATGAAATAGTCAAAAGGAGTGATGCAGAGCTAACACCTTCAGCATCTGAAGGAGACACTGTTTGGTACATCACACATCATGGGGTGTACCACCCAAGGAAGCCAGATAAGCTGAGAGTAGTCTTTGATTGCTCAGCTAAGTTCTGTGGAATCTCCCTACTGACATGTCCAGACCTTATCAACTCACTCGTGGGAGTCCTGTATCACTTTAAAAGGGAAGCAGTAGCTGTGACATGTGACATTGAAAGGCTGTTCCACCAGTTCTATGTGTCTCCTGAAGGTCGCAATTACTTGATATTTCTCTGGTGGAAAGACGGACAGTTGGAAACTGAACCTCAGGAGTATATGTTGACAGTCCACCTTTTTGGCACTGCATCCTCCCCAGGGTGTGCCAACTTCGGCCTTAAGTATTTAGCACAACAACACAAGGCTAACTTCCCTTTAGCCTCAGCATTTGTAGAGGAAAAACTTCTATGTGGATGATTGATTAACCAGTGTCCCAACGGTGCAGGAAGCTAAGGACCTGATCCTCCAGACGCAACAATTGTGCGAAGTTGCAGGCCTACATCTGCCCAAGTTCAACTAAAATCAAATAGATGCCCTCTCTTGTGTAGCTCCCTCGGAAAGGGCAGTAGCCACTGATTCTTTCAATCTCCACCTAGATGTGATACCAGACAGGCACGTACTTGGCATTCAGTGGTTAATAGAAAGTGACACCTTCACTTTCAATCTAGATACAAAAGACTACTCTCCGTGGCCTCCTATCGGTTATTGCCTCTCAATTTGATCCACTTGGCTTTGTGGCTCCTTTCACTTTAATAGGAAAACGCCTCCTACAGGAGCTGTCATAGAGACATTGAATGGGACAATCCAATTCCTGAATACATGTGCTCACGGTGGGAGGAGTGGAAAATTGGATTCCAAGGATTAAAGGAAATTGCTATACCAAGGTGTTTTCATCCTCATGACTTTGGTAACATTGTTAGGGTGGACTTGCACCACTTTTTAGATGCTAGTAATGTAGGATATGGCTCATGTTCCTACTTAAGGTATAAAAATGACAAGAACAAGATCCATTGTGGTCTTGTTCTGGCTAAGGCAAGGGTTGCACTTTCAAAAATCATAACAATCCCAAGATTAGAACTGTCAGCCGCAATTACCTAAGCCAAAATGAGTGTTATGCTGAAGGCATAGCTGGTGATTAAAATTGATAAAGAATTCTTTTGGACTGACTCTCAGGTCATGCTGGCTTACATCAACAATGAAGCACGGCGATTAAATGTGTTCGTGGCAAACCGTATTTAGCTAATAAGAGAGTGTACATACTAAAATCAATGGCATTATGTAGACACAGCACAAAACCCAGCTCACCATGCCTCAAGAGGTCTTGAGGCAGGAGAGATCTCTTCAGTTAGTTAGTTATCAGGGCCCAGGTTTCTATGGGAACAAGAGGTGCTCCCACCACCTAAGCCCTCAACCGAGCTACTTGTCGGAGATCCAGAGGTTGTCATTTCGAGTATTTGTAAATCAGGTCAGTGGGGTGGAAAATATTCTAAGCCACTTAAGTCGTTTCTCCATATGGACAATAATTGTTAAAGTTGTTGCAAGAATCAAGAGACTAGGTTCCAAACTAAAACAGCACAGTGAATTTGTCTTTTTTGAGGAATGCAAGAGAGCTGCTAAGGTGGTAAATAATCTCATCCAGCAACAGGCCTTCCCCAAAGAACTAAATATTCTTCAAGGTGACCTTAAGGGGGCAACTCTTCCAAGGTCAAGCCCTCTTTTCCACCTTGATCCCATTCTGAATGAAGGACTGCTTCGTGTTGGGGGAAGACTGAAAGGGTCAACTCTGTCAAGAATTAAAGCACCCCATCATTCTGCCTAAAGATAGCCATATTACTAAGTTGATTCTATCTCACTACAATAACCAAATCCATCACCAGGGACGAACTCAAACCCTAATGGAACTCAGAGCTAATGGATTTTGGACCATCGGTCGAAGCAAATCAGTTGAAAAGCTGATCCACAAATGTGTGTGGTGTCGGAAACTTAGAAGACCGGCACAGATGCTCTCATAAATGCTCTAAGGTGCTTTGTTAGCCTTAGAGGAGCTGTTAGCCAACTCCGCTGTGATCAGGGATCAAATTTTGTGGGAGCCAAGAATGAGCTTAAGGAAGCCCTTAAACAATGTAATACAAAGGCATTGGAGACCTTTCTGGCAGATAAGCAGTGTGAGTTTATTTTCAATGCTCCTTCTGCAAGTCATGCAGGTGGCATTTGGGAGCGTCAGATTAGGTCCATTCGGAAAGTGTTGAATGTTACAATACAGCCGTCCATTGCATGTTGATGTAATCAATGACCCCATGTCACTAGAACCCTTGACTCCAAATCATCTTATCCTGATGAAATCCAAGGCTGCCTTACCCCCTACTGGAAGGTTTGTGAAAGAGGATATGTATGCTGCAAAAAGGTGAGTGCAATACTTGGTTAAACAATTCTGGAGCCGGTGGAAGAAAGAGTAGTTGCTGAATGCTGCTGAATACCTTTTTCTTGGAAGAGTGGTTGAGACCACGGAAGGAATTGATGGTTTAGTCCGTCGAGTGAAAGTACAAGTTGCAGAGCGCAAGATGCCAGTTAAAAATTACCATCATTCCAAGCCCTCAGTCATTCAACGACTAATCCGATGGTTGGTATTAGGTTCTTCTAATAGAAAGTTAATAATTGCTTGTCAACTTAAAGTACACTTGCATCAGACATGTTAGTCTAATCGCTTTACAAGGGTGATATCTGCCTCCTATATTGTAAACTTACTTTACATGTAGCCACTTGGTATAGACAGTAAATCATGCATGATTTTCTGTTTGTTGATTTGGTGGAAGTGTAAGTGGCCTTTGGGTTGTTGTTTGTTTGGACGTTGTTGTTCATGTTGCATGTTGCGGAACCTGTGTTTGTGATGAGATTGAGCGGAGGAATTTTTTTCATGTGCATGTCCACGGCATGTTTTTTTTTTTTGGTTAGCTGTTGGTTTTTGTCTGTGCATGTGTTCTGAGCAGTAGCGTCAATCCCATTTTTGTAACCCTTTATTTTTGAACACCGGTACTGGATTGTCCGAGTTAGCAGAGTTTGTGATGTTTTGCACCCTTGGTAAAGTGTAGCGATGTATGTTTTTGTTAACTGTGAAATCTGGCTATCAATAGCTTATGTGCTCTTATCACTCTGTTAAGTTTAAAATATTTTAACAAGTGTATGTCATTTGTTTACATTTTTGTTTATATGTGTATTTTTCTTTCTTTAATTTAAGTTTCACGGTGGTGGTGATGATGGTTCATGTCGAAGAGTATGACTCGTGAACCGAAGACGTGTCACAATAAATGATCTACACCCGTATGGAGACTCTCTGTTCATTTGTCGGTGCCAGGGGCTGCTACAATAATAGCTTAATTATTGTTTCTCATCATGGACCTAAGGGTTATCTGATGAACACTGGCTCAAAGCAAAAATAATTAGATTGAATGTCAGGCTGTCATAACTCCCAGAATTACTACACTAATTAAAAAATATATATTTTGAATATTTGTATTTTCAGTGCAATCTTTAAATAGTATGGGCCAAATTGTAGAATTGGCCTATTTTAATATAGGCTCTACAGTAAAACCTAAAAATATAGGTCATTGAATTCCTGGATGAAGTTGAGAAATGCAGGTTTAGACATGCCTTAAGTGAAAACATAATCCCTGGTGCCATATGGAAACCTGAAGGCATGATTGTGACTTTTGTGTTGTAAAACCTTTCTGCTTCAATGACAATTTAGTGAATGAATAAATACCAGTACAGTAAAACCCTATTGTACGAGCAACTAATAGTACGAGCAAACAGGATATGAGCGACCAAATTTCGAAGGCACGAGCAAACCCACGCTGCCAGTTCCCCACTTTCGGCCAAGTGTAGCATCAGTCACTTAGTTCACCTCGTGTCGCTCGGTCGCTCTCGTTGTTCAGAGCAGCAAAAACATAACTTTTTTAGTGTTATATTTTTATTTCACTAGAAATCTTGAAAAATATCTCCCAAGAAAATCAGTGATGGTGCTGGGAAAACTAAAGTAAATAGAATTACCATTGAAACCAAGAAGGAAATAGTCGAAAATTACAAGCGTGGTGTGCATCTCACACTCTCAATCAACCACTACCATATGGGTAAGTGTTAAATTATGTTTACCGTATGGTAATTTGCGGTGTATTTGTTTGTTAAAATAGGCTACAAATACTTTTTAAGTGCAGAAATAAGTGATCGAATGAGGTTTCGGAACAGATTAAATCACTTTTACATTAATTCTTATGGGGAAAACTAGTTCGAACATACGAGCAAATGGACATACGAGCAATATTCACGAACTAATTATGCTTTTCCAACGGGGTTTTACTGTACTCTCTTAAGAAAAAACTAGTTTACTAAGTAAACTAAGCTTTAGGCCTGCTTTAAATGTATACCATGCTAAACATTACTTTACCAAGACCAAAGTCAAAACACTGTATTTTATTTAACTAAGCCAGAGTTGACTTTAAATCTGATGTCAAAGTTAATAAAAAATATTAAATATAAAAAATCAAAAATACCTTTTATAACAACCTTTAAAATCAAGCAATTCATGTCGTCGCAAATACCTTTATTACAAAGTGAGGTTATTCCCTGCCAAAAAGAAAAGACACTACATTATCCATGTGTTGGTATCCTTGCAATGGCTGGCTGTTTACTATAGGCTGCGTACAAAAAAAAAACATTTCCTTTCCTATTATTTTATATATATATATATATATATATATATATATATATATATATATATATAATAAGAAAGGACATTTTTATGGTATTAATCATACCTATAGCCCTGATCATCTGTGCCAATATTCAAGTTGTTTATGGCTGTTTCATGATCTCAGCTAAAAGTTAAGGGTAACTGTGCGTTATAAATTGCTTGCTTTCGTACTTATTTAATTACTGTGACATTATTTTCTTCTGTATGCGTCCACGGTGTTCCCTCTACAATTTTTACCTCTTTTGCCCAGTATTGCATAAACATTTTGTTTTGAACATTTACAATAGAAATGCATAGTGTTCTTATTTTATTTATATTTTTATTTGTTTCTTAAGGAAGTCAGCTGTGGATGGGAGTCCAAGGGGAGCTTATTCAGATTGAATTAGACACACTAGAAAATCATGACCATCTGTTAGCTCTTCTGTAAAGTACAGTTCATTTAAGATTCATAACTGTAAAATATAGAAGAAAATAATGTTTTTTTTTTTTTTTTGAGGTTTATGATTCATTATGATTGTGATATTTGGAATTGTGGAGTTATGAAATAAGTGGTGGTTGGGTGAAAGAACATGAAAGAGCCTCCTTTCTAACTACAATATCTACAAATTCCATTCCTAGAATAAAGAAATAAATACCCAATCTTCTCCACATTTAGTTAATTAATATATCTTAAAATAAAAATGAGTTTGGGGTGTCTAGCTCTGAAAATGTTCCACCACCATTAGTTAATGATGCAGTTACTATTTGCAAACACATAGCAGTCATTATGACCCTGTTTGCCATACAGTATAATCATAGAATATTATATAACTGTCTGTACCAGTCTATATTTTAGATTGATCAAAATCAGTTTTTGTTTTGTGCAGGAGTATAGTCCTATTTCAAACAAGAAGTCAAAACAGGAGCTTTTGTGTTCCCATTCTGAAGATAAAGAAAAGCAAGTGGAATGGTTGCATTGTCTGGCAACAAACAAGGTATCTCTGCAATTTTTTTTGTCTCAGTATAACACTGCCAGCTTCTTTTTTAAATAACACAGACAAAAAAATGAAGGGGACATTTAGCTAAAGGAAATTGTTTTCTATTGTAACTGGACTTTTCCTTTTGTCAGGATCTCAAATGGCTTCAGATAAAGCAGAGGCCATCAGCTTTTCGGCCATGGTCTTCTAGAGACCAATCCACCAAAAGATCAGCTCCCAGTCACAAACATGAGCGGTATGCACCTTCTCAATCATCTTGTACACAGTAGTCAAGTCAAGTCAAGTCAAGTTTATTTGTATAGTGCTTTTCACAACAGACATTGTCTCAAAGCAGCTTTACAGAAATCAACAGTCAAGGTGAATGGTGTGCATTTGTCCCTGATGAGCAGCCGTGGCAACAGTAGTGATGTATTCCACTGGCCCAAGCTAAAGTCTGTGGAGTTTGCTGTATTTCATGTTCAGATGTTCGTATTTTTTTTTATTATTTAGATCACGACCCAATAATCCAGAGTGTGTGGCATTACCCCGGAAGCACAAGCAGCCAGAGCAGTTTAGTGCTGGATGTTCCCAGCCTGGTTATAGCCACAGGTCCAGGCTAACGAAGTGCTTGCTATTTGGCAAGGACCAGACACAGTCTTCGGCCTGCCCCACACATCCCCCACAGTTTACCTCCAACTCGGATGCAGAGATCAATTTAGACAACTGTGATGAGGGTGAGTTGCAAACCTGATGCAGGAAGAACATGCTTGATTTATGTGTATATTTGCATGTACAATATATAATTTTTTTTTTATATGGTTTATGGAATGCTCCAAAATATGCAAAAGCCTTATTGAAATGTGTCCTCTGCTAATATTAGCACCTGTCAAAAATTCAAAGATTTACTAAAATAAATGTTTTTATTGTTTAAACTTTTAATCATTTGTGTGAAAAAAATTTTCTTTACTTGTGGATGTCAAACAAGATAAACATTTTATATATATATATATATATATATATATATATATATATATATATATATATATATAAACATTTTTGTTGACTATGAATAATAATATGACAATCACTGGCACCCCTATGAATTCAAATGAGTAAATATATATATATATTATGGCATTATTTGAAGAATATTTCCATTATTATTTAACATTTATAGTACATCTTTTAAAAATATGTGGTAAGACAAAGGCCAAATTATTCTTGCCATTTATCACAATATATAATATATGTTGTATTCTCTTGTTGAGCGGTACAAAATTGGAAATGGCAAAAAAAAATTAAATAAAATAGCAAAAGCACAGAAAATGCCCATTAACACCATCAGGGCTATAATTAAGAAGTTCTAGTTGTGTGGAAATAAACCTGAAAATGGAACTGTGTTTTTGTCTAAATGCTCTTGGATTATTAAAAAAAATCTACAAGGACAAGGCTTATTTGACATTACCTGCATCACCACAAGTTGCTTGGAATGCTTTAGAGAGAAAGGTCTCTACCCTCATCCAAAAACAAACTAAAAAACCTTCAGTTTTTCAGATACTACTGGAACTACAAATTGGATTGGTATATATCTTCAAGCAGAGCATTTTGGCAGTAAACAACAGAAGTGGCTTTGGCACACACAGAGAGGTAGCCATATGAAAAGGCAATTTTTTTCTTTGCCAGAGGACATGGACATTTTGTTAGAATACATGGCATCATGGTATGTGAGGATCATGGAATCAAATATCAACAGATATTAAATAAACATGACTGCCTCTGCCAGAAAGCTTAAAATTGTCTGTAATTGTAATTGGCAAGTCTAGACTACGGCATCATACAAATCTTGTGGGGTGAACTGTGGTTAAGAGAAAAAAAACCACAAATATAATGATGGTCTAAATTAAAATGCAAAAATGTACTGCAAACAACTAAATGTCATTTGTAAACATTTTGAATTTATATATACAATATAAATATTCCACAATAACAAGTATTCTCTACTTTGTCCGTGTGCCCATACTTATTGTAGCATGTACAAATAGCCAAAAACTTTAAATGATTTCTTCTGTTAAAAATTTTTATTCAACTGTTTATTTGAATATCTTGGATACTAATTGGCCAACTACGAACATACAGGTGCATCTCAGTGAATTAGAATATCATTAAAAAGTTGATTTATTTTAGTAATTTAATACAAAAAGTGAAACTTGTGTATTATATTGTTCATCACACACAGACTGGTATATTTCAAGTGTTTATTTCTTTTAATTTTGAACATTTTCACAAAAATCACATTTAACATCACCTCACATTTAACAAAAGCCCACCAATAAATCAAAAACAAAAATTAATACTTCATAAGACCAATCAAAAAAAATGTTTAGTGAATTGTTGGCCTTCTGGAAAGTATGTTCATTTACTGTATATGTTCTCAATAGGGTAGGGGCTCCTTTTGCTTTAATTACTGCCTTAATTCGGCATGGCATGGAGGTGATCAGTCTGTGGCACTGCTGAGGTGGTATGGAAGCCCAGGATTCTTTGACATTGGCCTTCAGCTAATTAGCATTTTTTGGTCTCTTGTATAAACAATGTTTCAGGGTACAGTGACGGTGATCAGATGCAAGCTGTAGTCTTGAGTCAGTGTAACAGACTGTTGACATTAATTACAGTCCGAGAAGGGAAGAGGGGCAGGAACAGTGGTCACTGGAAACTCAGGAGCATGTTTAACTCGACCGAGAGAGAGAGGAAGAGAAGGATATGGATTATTATGTCCTTATCGTTGTATGAAATTTAAGGACACTGTGCAGTTGTGTAACACTGTGTAAATTTGGTTTGACGCCATTTACTTTCTAATTTCAGAGTAGTCTGTTTTAAGGTGCGCGTATGATCATTATACCACTGTGCAAATTTATTCTCCCTGATCATTTTGGTTTTAAGGGGAGCTACATCATCTAGAGTGGAACGGAACGTTGATTCTAGGTTTTCATTTGGCCAAATCGAGCTCTACGGGGTCAGATGGATATCTAATTAACATTAACAAATGACAACAATTAACAAATGACAACTGCTGCTTTTAAGGAGTCTTCTTGATTATTAAAATGAGTATTAAAATCACCACCAATTAATGCTTTGTCTTAATTAGCAGCTAAATTTGTGATGAAATCTGCAAATTCTATGAGAAAATCAGAGTAGGGCAATCCCCATTAATGTAATTGACTGACTAGACCTGCTTTTGGACACTAAATATTTTATGTTGGTGTAAAGAACTTCAAATGTTTTACATTTGTGTTTAATTTTTTGTGACACGCTTAGATTATTATTATAAATAGCTGCGACTCCACCTCCTCCGCCATTTAGACGTGGCTGGTGTATGTAACTATACCCAGGAGGACTCGCATCATTTACATTTTCAACCTGTCACTAGCCCAAGCCATAGTTCCTACATGCCTGAAGACTTCAACCATCATACCAGTGCCCAAGCACTCAGCTGCTGAATGCCTGAATGACTTTTGCCCAGTTGCACTCACCCCTATTGTTATGAAGTGCTTTGAGAAACTGGTCCTAAATCACCTCACTGTGGGCCTACCACCTACACTGGACCCGCACCAGTTTGCCTATCGCCCAAACAGGTCAACAGAGGATGCAGTTTTCACAGCTCTTCATTCAGCCCTCACCCACCTGGATAAAAGCAACACCTACATCAGAATGCTGTTCATTGACTTCAGCTCTGCATTCAATACAGTCCTCCCCACTGTACTGATCACTAAGCTTAGTGACCTGGTTATCTGCACCTCCATTAGCAGATGGATTCTGGACATTCTCACCAACAGACCTCAATCTGTTAGGTAGGGCAAACAGGTATCCTCATCCCTCATTCTGAACACTGGCATCCCACAGGGTTCTGAGCCCACTATTCTACTCCCTGTTCACCCACGACTGTGCTCCTCTGTATAACTCCAACATCTTCATCAAGTATGCAGATTACACCACCGTGGTCGGCCAGATCAGCAACAACGACAAATCGGCCTACAGGGAAGAGATCCAAAGCCTGACAGCATGGTGTGCCACCAACAACCTGACCCTCAACGCCACGAAGACTAAAGAGCTCATCGTGGACTTTCAGAAATCTAACAGCAGGAGACATTTCCCAGTCAACATCAAAGGAACTGATGTAGAGCGAGTCTCCAGCTTTAAGTTCTTGGGAGTTCACATATCTGAGGATCTGTCCTGGCACCAAAACACTTCAGCTCTGATAAGGAAAGAACAACGCCTGTACTTCTTGAGGAGTCACAAGAAAACTCATCTGTCACCAGGGATTTGAACGATTTTCTACTGATGCATCATTGAGAGCATCCTGACCAGCTCCATCACTCTATTGTACGGAGGCTCCACTGTGTGTGAAAGTAAAGCTCTGCAAAGGGTGGTCAAAATCGCCTGACGCATCACTGGCACCCAACTACCTGCCATTGAACTCCTTCACTACAGCAGATGTCTGCGCAGAGCTCACAACATTATCAAGGACTCTTTACATCCCAATCATTAACTGTTTAACCTCCTTCCATCAAGAAGGAGATACAGGAACATACGCACCAGAACCAGCAGGTTCAGGGACAGCTTTTTTCCATCCACTATCACCCTACTAAACTCTACACTACACCGTCAGATCACTGTAAAAACACTGTATATAACTTCTGTACAATTATACATACAATGTACATACTACATACTGTATTTTTTATACTCCTCATTCTCCACACATTTTTTGCTTTATGTACATCTGCACTTTTTTATTTGTGTATCTATATATACACTATACTGTACATATTACTGTACCGTACTGGGCAATATTTCATATATATATATATATATATATATTAGTCCCAACCCATTTTTTAAGAGATTAACATGATAGACTTGTGCATTTTTCCTCTTACCCGGCTGTTGCAGGCGGTAGTTCACTGGGCCGACTTTCTCGAGGACTGTGAACGGGCCCTGCCAACGGGCTAAGCACTTGCAGGTCGAGGTCAGGACCAACAGGAGGACTTGATCGCCCGGGTTAAATTCTCTCGGCTGAGCCGGTCGGTTGTATACTCTTCGCTGCTTGGCCTGTGCCTGTTCCATATGTTTCTTCACTATTGGGGCCACCTTCTGTATGTGCTCCTGCATCTCCTGGACATACTCGACCAGTGACCGATATGGCGAGGGTTGTTCCTCCCACACTTCTTTGGCCACGCCCAACAGCCCCCGAGGTCTTCTACCAAACAGGAGCTCAAAGGGTGTAAATCCCGTCGACGCTTGTGGAGTCTCCCTTACAGCAAACAATACATACGGGAGCAGAGGGTCCCAGTTTCTCCCCTGCTTGTCTATCACCCGTCGGATCATTCGCTTCAGCGTCTGATTGAAACGCTCCACGAGCCCGTCTGTCTGTGGGTGGTATACCGACGTCCTGACGTGTTTTACCTGCAACAACCGACAAAGAGCCGCCATTAATTTAGAGACAAACGATTTGGTGGGCGTGGTGTGTTGACACGTGGGGCAGTTCTTCGTTCTTGGGAGCACCAAAAGGTCACAGGCCTGTCCCCGACGTTCTGTGAGGTAATACAGGAGCCCGTTTTTTCACTGTGAAGTACGAGTGGGGTGGCGGCTGGCCGTTTCTACCCTCCACCTGTACTACTTGGCTCCAGCAATATTTCAGGCAGTCTTCTTTCTTCTCTTCCCGCCCGAAGTTGCCCTCACGGGACGCCTTGTGACACACATTGGAAAGAGAATTATTATTATTAACGTCAGACTCACCATCAATGCCGTATGGGTCTGTTTCCCCGTCCGACGCAGCGATTTCCAGCCCCCACCACGTCTCGTCGTCCTGCGAGTGATCGCTTGCTGCCTATGGAACCCCGGCCAGTCACTGCCCAAGATTAGGGGCACAGGTGGATTAGGAACCAACCCATTTACAAGCGGCCACTCACCTTCGCCATTCGCCACCTGGACCCTGATGGTGGGCACCTCATGCACGTCTCCGTGCACACGCAATGGGTATAGTTCCCGTTCCCCCTTGCTATGACTGAGGGCCTGGCCAGTGTGACGTTACTGCCAGAACCTAGTAGTGCCTCTGTGATTTTACCATCCAGTTTCACACTGAGGTTTGGCGACTGGGGCTGTGTAGCCGCATGCATGGTGCAGCTGGCCAGCCATGGTTTTCTGAACTGGGGTGCCGGCCCCGCACCTGGATCGGAGGGCATGGGTTTATCCCTTGGAGGGAACACTCCGGCGTCAGCCCTGCTGGCCCTCCGTTCCTGCCGGTCGCTGTTCCAGTCTCGCCGTGCATGTACTTGGCGTGGCTGGTAGCGGCCCGTATTTCCTTCCAGGCTCAGTGTGGACAGTGCGCACTCTAATGCTAACGCCGGAGCTTCTGCCGTAGCGCCGCTCCGATTGCGTGTTGTTCGCGGCCACGGCCCGTCCGAGGAGAGCTGAGTCCCAATCCTGTCTGGACGGGTGGGTGCTCGGTGTCCTCGGCACGTAAAGACCTTTAGAGGGTTGTTGGAAGAGATTCGACGTAGTCGCTGCGATAACTTGCGCTGCTCTTGCCGCTGTCGCTGCTTCCTGTTGAGAAAGGAGGAACAAACCGTTCGTTAGTTGGGAGCCAAAAATTCCGTTCTCCGTGCTCCTCCATGGCTCCTTTTATATTCCCGATTCTCCTTGATGAGCGAAGAGTTGCCGTTCTCCTTATGAGCTTCCAGCTGTGTGTGTGTGTGTGTGTGTGTGTGTGTGTGTGTGGGGGTTATGTATGTATGTATGTATGTATGTATGTATGTATGTATGTATATGTGTGTGTGTGTGTGTGTATAGAAATGCCATAATCTTATAACCTTCTACTTCTGCACATTTATTTTTCAATGCCATAGCCTTAAACCATTTACCTCTATTTCTCACCAATGTCCACATATCTCTGCACTGCTATAGCCTTTATATTTATTCACTGTACATATGTTTAAATATATATATTACATGCTGTAAATATGCTACATATTTATCTGCACTATTTGCAAGATTGCTTTTTGCACTTCTGGTAGATGCCAAACTGCATTTCTTTATCACTAATCTCTCTAGACTCTTGATGCGCTCCTCTTATGCTAGGATCTTCTCAGTCATTTAGCAAACTAACTTACACTTCTCACAGATAAAATTATCGCTAGCAACCAAGAAAGACTGACTGAACATGCTCGCCATAGCAGACATTACGTACCTTAATGTGGTTACTGTAGTGTGTTCATGAGAATGGCCTCCACTCACTGCTTTTAAACCCTCAAATGGGAATAAAGCGCTCTTCCAAAAAAAAAAAGAGAAGAAACGGAGCCAACAGAAAGTAGAGAATACAGGAAATCAAAATGATATTTTGAGATTTTTAAGCAATGAGAGAGAAAAAAACTAAACTGTAAAAATGTAAACGCCAATACAAACACAAAATTCCCGGCAAACAAATCAACAACAGAAAGATACGTCACACGGCTCAACAGCACTTCCTCTCCAGTGTGGGCAGGTGCCAAATCATGCTGGAAAATGAAATCAGCATCTCCATAAACCTTGTCAGCAGAGGGAAGCATGAAGTGCTCTAAAACTTCCTGGTACACGGCTGTGCTAACCTTGGACCTGATAAAACACAGTGGACCACTACCAGCAGATGACATGACTCCCCAATCCACCACTGACTGTGCAAACCGAGAAAAGGCCCACTGAGCAACAGTCTAGTCCTTTTTGTCCTTTGCCCAGGTAAGACACCTCTGACGTTGTCTCTGGTTACGGGGTGGCTTGACACAAGGAATGAAACAGTTGTAGCCCATGGATACATCTGTGTGTGGTGCCTCTTGACGCACTGACTCCAGTTGCAGTCCACTCTTTGTGAATCTTGCCCAAATTATTGAATGGGGCTTCGTTTCACCTTTTTCTACCACATTTTTTTTCTTCCATTCAAC
The DNA here is from genome assembly GCA_014706435.1 of Silurus glanis. Classification (NCBI taxonomy): domain Eukaryota; kingdom Metazoa; phylum Chordata; class Actinopteri; order Siluriformes; family Siluridae; genus Silurus; species Silurus glanis. The sequence goes on along the minus strand of JAAIIK010000053.1, from coordinate 154,596 downwards.
TTTCCATTAATGTACTTGGATGCAGCACTCTGTGAACAGCTAGCTTCTTTAGCGATGACCTTTTGTGTCTTACCCTCCATGTGCAGGGTGTCAATGATCATCTTCTGAACAACTGTCAAGTCAGCAGACTTCCCCCATGATTGTGTAGGCTGAACCAGACTGAGACACCATTTAAAGGCTCAGGAAACCTTTGCAGGTGTTTGGATTTAATTAGCTGATTAGAGTGTGACACCACCAATATTTAACTTTTTTACAATATTGAAATTAGCTGAGATACTGAATTTTGGGTTTTCATTAGCTATAAGCCATAATCATCAAAATGAAAAGAAATAAACACTTAAAATATATCAATCTCAGTGTGATGAATCTATATAATATACGAGTTTCACTTTTTGTATTGAATTACTAAAATAAATTAACTTTTTACCGATATTCTAATTTATTGAGGTGCACCTGTACTACAAATTATAATTTTTTTTTCCTTTGACTTATTGAATTGTTAGCTTAAACATATGAAAGAAACACTAAAGGCATGTTATATATACAATTTATTTTGAAAAATAAAACTAACATGATTTTATGTTTAGTTACATATTTCTTATGCTTGTTTACTTAATACATGTCCTATTTGTGTTATTGCAGTGCCTTTCTGTCACTCTCTTACTAATAAAGTGGTTGTGGAACAGTGTGAGGGCAGGCACAGACCTTCATCTGCCCCTAGTTCAAAACTTGAGGCCATGCAGCAGATACTGTGCAACTCCAGTGAAGCCAGAGAGAGGTTCCTGCAGGAAATTGTACATGTGCAAGTTAAGCAGAAGGAAAATCTTACAATGGCTTTGCAGGTGAAGTGTACCCTTCAGCAGGTACAGCTATCTTTGCTATAATATGACGCAGCTGGAAAGTTATCAGAGGAACTGACTGTGGCGATGTTTGAGAGAAATTATTTCGTACATATTGCCAATTATACAAAAAGTTATAGAAATTACAGCAGACTGAGTACAGGTCATTGTCATTTGAACACAAATGTTAAATCGACTTTTTCTCCCAGTTGTTTTGGCACGTATACGATATCATATTCACATAAAGAAAACATTTTTTTCCCAATTATTGTAAATCAGAGTTTTGTTTGGTTTATACAATCTTTATATCTAAGATTGAAAAGTGAGTCTGGTGTGTGAATTTGAAGTGGAAATATGCACTTGAGGTATATTCAATAAAAAAAAAAAGGAGGTGGATACTTATTTCCCCTCACTGTGTAATTGTATACATATAATTGTACATAGATTTGACTATATACAATTTGGTGTGTACATATATTGTGCATCCTAAATGCACTGTAAAATTTCAGAGGCTTCAATTTTGCTTGTTGCTGGTCTAGGAGCTGGAGGTTTTACGGACGAGTAAGAAAGGATGTTTGCGGAGGGCAATTGAGGCCAAACATAATCTACAGAAGGAGCTACATGCAGAATGTGAGAGAAAGGTGCTTGATGCCAATAAATCATGTAAAAAACTAAAAAGAGAGCTGGAACATGAACGGCAGATGCACTTGTGTAACAATGACTGTGAACCAAACCAGCTGAGGGCCAAGTACTCTACCCAGGCAAGATTTAACATGTTCCTAATTATGTCCTTGTGTTTTTTTTCCAATACCAATGAAAAAAATGCCCAGTAATAATAATGTTTAAGCTCAATCTCTCTATCATCTTGTGATATGTTTCAGCTTGAGAAGCTCCAGCTGAAGCTGCGGCAGGTGGAGGCTGATCGTGAGCAACTACGGAAGGAGCTGCTTCAAGAGCAGAAGTCTCGGCAGGGTCTCGAGCAGGTGGTGCTCCAGCTCCAACAGCAGCTCAGCCAAGGCCAGCCTAGCCAATAGCAATCATAGCAAGAGATCTAAACACATTATAAAAGTCAGAGTATAGTTTTATGTTATGTAAATAATGAGCATGCAGGAAAAAACTATTTAAGAGATTAAAATATCTAAATATTGTATATTAGCTATACATTTTTAGGCAGTTGTGGAGACCATATTAGTGGTGTGTGAACAACATTTACAAAGCTGTTCCGACTCACACAAAGTACTGATCTTAACCATAACAGTTTGCATGATCTTGGATCCAGTAAGGCAGCATCATACATTATGGGGGGATACTTTTTTTTAGATTTAAACAAATCCAAAAAACGTATAATGTTATAAGCTATTTAACAAAGATACTTGAAAATATAACAATAATCTCACAGGGAAAAATATTTTTCTGATGGTGAGATCACTGTAGCAGATTGATTGCCTGATATATATATAAAAAAAAAAGAATTATACACAAGACAAACTATGACTATAGTTGGTTATGTTGGTTATGTCTAATGTTCCATTTTGTTGTATCCAAATAATTAACATGAGCAAGAGAGGGCTTTCATACAAATACGTTTTTTATTCTCTTTAGATTTTTGAATATCGTTTGGTATATTATTATTTTGACAATTATTTTTGTCAACCAATAGCTATTCTTAATTCCAACATCTTTTGCAAGTATTTTATTATTTATGACTTTCGATTTTGTTGAAATAAACAGTATTTGTAGAATTTGATACTTTGTGAACGGTTTTGCTGCAATCTGTTATAAATAAGAACAACCAAAACCTGTTTTTGTCTCGTGCATAATCTGTTACAAATGGTATCTAGTGTCCATTTTAGACACTGGGTCTAGGGTTTGTTCAGAAAAAAGTTTGACTAACATTTCTACTTGCATACAAAATGTGGATTTATATTTTTTTTACTCTACCAAAAAATTTATTGCACTTTGGAAAAGACTATATGTACAATTGCACAATATGTACTATAAAATGCACAATTGTAATTGTGCATTTTATGCCCTCCAATATTTTTCACATTTCAAGCAAGCAAGAGCTGTTTAAATTGTTTTCATACTTTGTTACTTAATGTAAATAACATTTATTTTACATTAGAAGATTACTGTAAATAAGCTTGGCTTTACCTTTATTAATTCTAACCTATTATTTTAACCAGTATCTTATATTTTCATTTAATGGCTTTTTAATGTATGACGTTCTTATGTTCGGAAAATGTTAGTTAATAATATTTCTGGTTAGTGTCCAATGTCCATTTGGAAATCACTTTTAATACTAACCAAAGCAGCTTTTTGAAAAAAGACCTACCGTAATTTCCGGACTAAGCCGTACCCAAATATAAGCCTCACCCACTGAATTTGACAAAGATTTGTATTTTGAACATAAATAAGCCGCACCTGTTTATAAGCCGCAGGTGTCTACATTAAAACTAATGAACTTTACACAGGCTTTAACGAAAGACAGTGTCTGTTACATGGCTTGTATCTAAACAGTAGCCTACCAAGAAAGTCCTTGTTCATTGTCTTCCTCCTTCCTTTCACAACAACTTCTCTCGGGAGTTTTTCTTTTGTCATCGTTGTGCGTTTAAAAATCACCATCGGTAAAGCTTTTCTCCCGATGCCGTGCAGCTCAGAACACAGGTGAAGTGCGTTTTTTCATGCCCGGTTGTTTTCAGTGTGACGAATGATCGCATTTCCTGTTGACAGTTCGAGTGAGCGGCAGGTCAAACATCAGAGGAACTTCATCCATATTTATGATGTGGTGCGGCCCGATTCAGTGGGAGTGCATCTGATTTGATGTGAAGAATTTTATTGGTTCACCTGAACCCGTTCGGCAATTTCATTGGTCTAATGTTACAGGGCTCAGTTTTTTGGCTGGAAGCTTGTGAAACCGAGAAAAACCCAGGAAAAATCCATAAATTAGCCGCTTCATTGTTTAAGCCGCGGGGTTCAAAGAGTGGGAAAAAAGTATATAGTCCGGAAAATACGGTACTTTTCTGTAATTTTTTATTCTTTTCTTCACTGCACAAAATATATTTGTGTAGTATTTTGAACTTTATTTATTCTAAGTAATTTTTAGTGTTTTTTTAACAATCTTACCATATATATCAGCTCCATTCTTTTAATCCAGTAGATGCTTTATTCAATTGGACTAGAATTACACATTGAAGGCTGCTAGCATGGTTTGTTTTTATGACTCCATTTTACCACTTGTTTTATGGTCTCTGCATATAACACTTATTAAATAAAAATTATTATAATTGTACCTTTTGTCTCATGACTTTCTGGTTTTGAGTATTTGCATGTGTAATGAAAGATTCAAATATAATTAATAACTAAATTCATGCATAAATACATATGAAAAAAGTGCATGGAAGACTGTGTAGTAAGCAGTGATTAGGCTGTGGTGTACCTACTGCTGCTAATACATTCTTTTAATTAGATCGACAGTTTATTGAATAAAATGTGAAAGGTGCTAGCTTGTACAAATTTCAACACTGACATGCAGCAAGGAAATACATATGTGTTTGCTGAGTCATAACCAATCTGACCTATACTAAACATAAATGTATTGAGACACACCATTGAATTATTAATATTCTTATTATTTAAACCAGGTGTTTCAAACAGCACCATTGCCACCATATTTACAGGTGCATCTTAATTGATTAGAATATCATTAAAAAGTTGATTTATTTTAGTGATTAAATACAAAAAGTAAAATTGGTAAATTATATAGATTCATCACACACAGACTGATATATTCCAAGTGTTTATTTCTTTTAATTTTGATGATTATGGCTTACAGCTAATGAAAACCCAAAATTCAGTATCTCAGAAACTTGGAATATTGTGAAAAAGTTCAATATTGGAGACTCATGGTGTTATACTCTAATCAGATAATTAAATCCAAATACCTGCAAATATTTCCTGAGCCTTTAAATGGTGTCTAAGTCTGGTTCAGGCTACACAATGAGGGGGGAAAACTGCTGACTTGACAGTTGTCCAGAAGACGAACATTGACACCCTGCACATGGAGGGTAAGACACAAAAGGTCATCGCTAAAGAAGCTGGCTGTTCACAGAGTGCCAAGCACATTAATGGAAAGTTGAATGGAAGGAGAAAAATGTGGTAGAAAAAGGGTGAAATGAAGCCCCATTTAATAATTTGCGGAAATTCACAAAAAGTGGACTGCAGCTGGAGTCAGTGCTTCAAGAGCCACCACGCACAGATGTATCCATGGGCTACAACTGATGCAGTGTCAACCCACTCCTGAACCATGGACAACATCAGAGGTGTCTTACCTGGGCAAAGGACAAAAAGGACTGGACTGTTGCTCAGTGGGCCAAAGTCAACTTTTCAGATGAAAGGAAAGAGAATTTTGCATTTCATTTGGAAATCAAGGTCCCAGAGTCTAAAAGAGTAGAGGAGAGGCACAGAATCCATGTTGCTTGAGGTCCAGTGTAAAGTCTGCTCGGTCTCATGGCGGCATCTCACTTGGGATCCCATTTGATCCCACTTAGCCACTTCAGTGGTGGCTCAGAAACAGAGGGTTCTCCCGGAACGGCAATCCATTCCGAATTATCAAGGTCTCGCAGCAAGCCCTTAGAAGTATGGAAAGAACCTACTTTCCTGTCTCAAGGCCCCATCCTGGTAGCTCCTTGTCAGCGCATAACGCTAACAATGGACGCATCCTTCATGGGGTGGGGAGCGGTCATGAATGGCCCAAGGTCGGTGGGACAAGCGACATCTCTCATGACACATAAACAGCTTGGAGATGATGGCTGTGTTCTTGGCACTGAAACACTTCCTCCAAGACCTGAGAGGTCGCTATTTGTTGGTCCGTACGGAAAACGCGACGGTGGTCTTGTACATCAACCACCAGGGGGGTCTCCGGTCTCGCCCCCTGTACAGGCTGGCATAGCAGATCCTCCTGTGGGGTCAGAGAAAACTCCTCTCACTGAGCGCAGTTTACATCCCGGGCCGGTTGAATTGGAGAGCAGACGCCCTTTCGAGGCCACCCGAGGTGGTGGAGCAGATATGGCAGAGATGTTATAGATGGATCTGTTTGCAACTCAGGAGACTTCGCACTGTCCCCTCTGGTTCTCTCTCTCTCACCCAGCACCAGGGGTAGGTCTGTACGCCTCTTGCCCTATCGCGCTGCTCTTGGGAGTTATGGAGAAAATCCGCCAGGAAGGAGCTCGTCTCCTCCTGGTGGCACCTAGTTGGCCGGGCAGACCGTGGTTCATGGACTCGTCCCTCCTCGAGGAAATTCCTCCCAGGAGGGATCTCCTCTCACAGGCAGGGGGAACCCTGGTTCACCCCCACCCAGAGTTATGGAAGCTGTGGCTGTGGCCCCTGAGGGGGCACAGTTCCTAGCAGCTGGTCACTCTACTGAGGTAGTGGAGACCATGCTCCATTCCAGAGCTCCCTCCACGAGGAGGTTGTATGCCGCTAGATGGCATCTGTTCACCACGTGGTGTGAGCACTACCAGTTGGAACTAGTCAACTGCCCGGTTGGTTCAGTTCTGGAGTTCTTGCAGGAACAGTTTGCTACAGGATTGGCTCTGTCAACCCTAAAGGTTTACGTGTCCGCTATCGCGGCTTATTGTACCCCACCTGCGAGGTGGTCGCTGGGGAAACACCCCCTCATGACACGTTTCCTACGTGGCACCCGGAGACTGAGGCCCAGGATTCGAACCCAGAGTGCCTTTGTGGGACATGGCCGTTGAGCTGTCGGCTCTATCTGAGCCCCCCTTCGAGCCCTTGGCCAAGGTGGCCCTTAGTATCTGTCGGTTAAAATGTGGTGTTGGTGTGCTTGACTGGCCAGCAAACTCACCAGACCTGAACTCCATAGAGAATCTATGGGGTATTGTCAAGAAGAAAATGAGAAACAAGAGACCAAAATATGCTAATGAGCTGAAGGCCACCATCAAAGAAACCTGGGCTTCCATACCACCTCAGCAGTGCCACAGACTGATCACCTCCATGCCATGCCGAATTGAGGCAGTAATTACAGCCAAAGGAGCCCCTACTAAGTATTGAGTACATAATACAGTAAATGAACATACTTTCCTGAAGGCCAACAATTCACTAAAAATATTTTTTTTTTTGATTGGTCTTATTAAGTATTTGAATTTTTTTTATATAGTGAATTGGTGGGTTTTTGTTAAATGCAAGCCAAAATCATAAAATTTAAAAGAAATGAACACTTGAAATATATCAGTCTGTGTGTGATGAATCTATATAATTTCACTTTTTTATTGAATTACTAAAATAAACTTTTTAATGATATTCTAATTTATTGAGATTTAGAATTTTTAGCAAAGTTCGGAAACTGTAAAATGAAAATAAAAACAGAATGCAATGATCTGCATGATTTCTCATAAACCCATATTCACAATAGAACAGAGAAAACATATCAATTGAATGATGAAAAAAAAAGAAATTGCAGTGTGGATTCATAGTGCATAAAAGTTGCCTTGGCCGAGGTGACCCTTAGCATCTGTCGGTTAAGACCGCCTATCTTCTGGCAATTCCCTCCCTTAAGAGGTTCAGGGACCTACAGGCTCCTTCCGTGGCCCCATCTTTCCTGGAGTTTGCCCCTGGCATGGCCAGTTTTTTTCTCTACCCTAAACCGGGGTATGTACCTAAGGTGCCTGCGGCTCCCTCACGACCTGTCGTTCTGCCAGCATTTTGCCCTTCTCCTTTCCTAGCCCCCGACCAGGAAAAGCAAAATCGACATACCTCCACAGGACGAGTCCATGGAGGAAGTCCGAGCAGCTGTTTGTCTGCTATGGCCCTTATAGGAAAGGTTTAATAAGCAGACGCTCAGCAAATGGATTGTGGATGCCATTTCTTTGTGTTATGAGTCCTCTGGTCTTCCCACTCCCTTCGGAGTCAAGACTGATTCCACCCGGGGTATGGCGGCCTCTACGGCCTGGTCCGCTGGAGTTTCTCTCCAGGACATTTGCAACGCTGCGGGCTGGTCCACCCCGCTGACCTTTGTCAGGTTCTACGACCTCGACATCAGAGCCACTCCTGGCGCTCCTGTGTCCTGCACGCTGGTTGTGCTCAGACACAGTTGTCTGGGACTGGTCAGTATGGCGTGATTGGACACTCGTTCCCAAAGCGTTTTGATGCAGCTTGAGTTCCTGAAAGGCAACGTCACTAGGTTACGTATGTAACCCTAGTTCCCTGAGGAAATGAGAGCTGCGTCAACGGGCCATACTCCCTGCATCCCTGCAACCTTCTCCTTTTTCAGAAGCTAATGTCGCTACCATCGCTCACCCATTTTGTAGCTTCCTTGTAGTTATAGTAAACTTGTAGTTTTATGCGACGATGCCTGCCGATGACGTCACGACTTGCCTATTGGCCAGATTTTACACATGATTCCCTTAGGGAACTAGGGTTAAATACATAGCCTAGCGATCTTCCCGGTGTACAATTAAACTGTGCTGCCGGTGAAAAAGGGGGAAAAAAACGCTCTTCCAAAAAGACAGAAGAGAAACGCATCCGACGGACAGTGGAGAATACAGGAAATTAAAACGATAATTCAATATTGTTCAATTCAATATTCCATAAGCTAAAATTCGTGGCAAACAAATCAACAAAATGAAGCTACGTCACACGGCTAAACAGTGCCCCCACCAGTCCAATGTGTTCTTAGGCGCGTAACATTGATCATTAATATTCATTATTAACATTCTGTTACACTTTAGATAATGTAGCTCCCCTTTAATTAAAAAAATATTTAGAGTGTACATACTTGTCCGCAGACTAACTATAGGCCAATGTCAAACCTCCTCTTTATCTTCTATATCCTTAAAAAAGGTTGTAGCACAGCAGGTTTGCTTATTTCTACATACAGTATGAGAAACATTTATTAAATGCATTAATGTAGCACTGGATAAAGTGGTAAATAATCTAATTATTATAGTCTCATTATTGTGTTACTTGACCTTAGTATGGCTTTGACACCACTGTTCACAGTATTCTCCTTGATAGACTTGAAACATTTCTAGTCTTATATGGCTGATCATTATAATTTTGGAGTTGATAGAGTTCTGCAAATGTACTAAGGTAAAGTTTGGTGTTCTATAAGGACCTGTCCTAGGCTCACTACTTTTTCTTTATATATGTTACTTTATGTTAAATTATTTGTAAACAGGATATTAGCTTCCATTGTTATGCTGATGATACACAGTTGTATGTTTCAAAAGAGCCAAATGGATGATATCAGCTTAATAATATTGAGGGTGATAGATACTTCCTTCTACTAAATTTTAATAAGATTGAAGTACTTTTACTAGGACCACATGCAGCTATATTTCTAATTACATAGTAGCTCTGGATGGTCTGTCTGTCTCATCATGTGCAGCAGTAAATGGCCTTGAGTATTGACTCCAGTCTTTCCTTTGAAGCTCATATAGATAACGTTACACAATACTATTACATAATATTACTGACTCACACACACATATATACACATTTATTTTTATACATTTCAAAATGTTTATAAATCTTTTGTTCTGGTTGGTGCTGCAGTGTCGCTACATTTACCGTGTTGACAGTCACTGTGTTTACTATCTCTCTGTGTTATGCATTCCTTTTTGCAGTAAACATTGCACATGCATGTGTTTTAAGACTAGTATCCTAGTTAGTTTTGTGTAATTCTGTGTTTTGTTAATTTATCTTGTCTTATGTAGTACCTTCGTCCTGGTGGAACATTGTTTCATTTCACTGTGTGCTGTATATGGTAGGAATGACAATAAAAGCCACCTTGATTTGACTTGACCTGAAAAAGATTCTTTCATCTGAGAATTATTGCTAAGATAAGAAATGATAATACACAATGCAAAAAAAAAAAACAGTTCATGATTTTGTTACCTTTATTATGGACTTTTATTATACCTTTATGTTTGGCTGTTATCAAATATCTTACTTTTTACTTTTTACTACATTTTGAGAAATCAGACTTGCCTTTTTATTTATGAGTAATAAATGATGGAAAAAACACCCTTCTCTAACTTGCCACAAAACCCGTGGCCTTATTTTTGTGTTTTTTCTTAAGTAGTTGAAATGAAGGTTTTGGGCTCATTAAAAAATGTTAATATATTTGACTAATTAATATCAATCAAATACTTATTTCACAATTTTATTTATATTTTACAAATTAATTTATAACCTTTCATTAAAGTTTTTTTATATGATAGATTTTTTTTTTTTATATATATATATATTATATCTCTCTCTGTTAAAATAATCCTACAATAAAAATTCTAGTTAATTTCTTTGTTAGGGGGTAAATTTACAAAATCAGCAGGGGATAAAAAAATTGTTTCCCCCACTGTATCTATTGATTAGTCAGCACTTGCTTATTAGGTTGCAGGTAGAATTTAGTTTCTCTATGACAACCAAAATAGCAGTCTCTGTGGAATGTGCCACTTTGAAGCAATACTGGAGGATCTTAGAGGTTGTTCTGTGATAGACAGACAGACAGTTGTTTATAAACAATGAGCTCCAGAGTGTTAGAAAGAAAGGAAAGAAGTGATACCAGTCTATAGGTGTTGATATCTGTAGGATGAGAAAAACCATTGCTCTCTTGAAGGTAGTTGCAGTTACATTTGCGGCATTTAGCAGACACCCTTGTCCAGAGCAACGTACAAAAGTGCTTTGAGTTTCTAGCAACAAATAAATCTACACTGGTATGCTAGATTACAAACTTAAAATAAATAAACTCTTGAATTCTACAAAGCAAACTTGGAAAGTGCTAATTTAAGTGTTCCAGGAAGAGGTGGGTCTTCAACTGTCACTTAAAGATAGCCAGGGACTCCACTGTGTGGACATCTAGGGGAAGTTCATTCCACCACCTCCACCACCAAAACAGAGAAGCGCCTTGACGTATACTCTAATTCTGAGAGAAGGTGGTACCAGACAAGCAGTGCTGGAGGATCTCAGACAGCGTGGTGCAGTGTGAGATGTGATAAGGTCTCTGAGGTGAGATGGTGCTGGTCCATTTTTGGCCTTGTAGGCAAGCATCAGTGTTTTGAATCTCATACGTGCAGCTACTGGAAGCCAATGAAGGGAGCGCAGCAGTGAGGTGGTGTGGGAGAACTTGGGCAGATTGAACACAAGTCGTGCAGCTGCGTTTTGGATCTAGATTTCTAGAAATCTACTACATTTGCAGTAGATGAATAGCGTTCAGAGGAAGACCTGCCAGCAGAGAGTTGCAGTAGTCCAGTCTTGAAATAACAAGAGTCTGAACAAGCACCTGTGCAGCCTGTGTGGAAAGAAATGGTAGAGAAGAAATTGACAGGAATGAGCCACATTAGCGACAGTTGGTACATGACAAGATGCTATGGATCCCTTGATGGTTGTGGTGTTGAAAGGCAGGAGATTTTCTGAGACAGCCTGGAGTGGATAGTGGAAGGGATTGATCCAGTGGCCAGGTGGTGGGACTGCAAGATTGGATGACTTATAATATCTCTTCTGCTGCTACAGTTGAGAAATCTGACAATGAAGGAGTAGGGGAATCCGGGCTGTGTGACGCAGGTGTAGTTAGGGCGAAAGTGAAGGTCTGGTAGATTTTCTCAATCTTCTTATAGCAAATGGAGGCAAAGTCTTCATCAGTCAGGGAGGATGAAGCCAGTGGAGCATAGCAGTTGAGTAGTGAAGAAAGATGCTGTGGCTCTTACAATGATCTTGTGCAGAAGCCTTTAAGCTTTTCCTTGTAAAAGGTAGTTTTGGCAGAAGTCACCTCCGAATTTTTACAGGTGTGCAATGTAGCAGGTGAAAAGTCTGTGTCAAGTTGTGATTTCTTCCACTTTCTCTTTAAACTGAAATAATTTCAAGTCAAGTCAAGAGGCTTTTATTGTCATTTCTACTATACACAGTGGTACACAGTACACAGTAAAAACGAGACAACGTTCCTCCGGATCCCTGGTGCTACACTAAACAATAACATAAAGCTACAACACAACACAAGCTACATAAAGTGCATCGAGTGCAACCGAGTGCAAACAGTGCAGACAAAAAAACAGTACAGACAGACAACACAAGACAAGACACAAAACCAAGATAGCGCCGACCAGTAAACCTACTGTATTCTTGGTTATACAGTACTGTAAACTGTAAAAACTATACCCTGGAGTGAATATAAGAACACAATGTAGTGCAAAAATACAGCAGCAGTCAAGACGGGTGACAGGTGTGTGTGGTCATCCACAATGCTGTTTGCTTTGCGGATGCAGCGTGTGGTATAAATGTGCATGATAGAGGGGAGAGAGACTCCGATGATCTTCTCAGCTGTCCTCACTATCCTCTGTAGGGTCTTGCGGTCCGAGACGGTGCAATTCCCAAACCAGGCAGTGATGCAGCTGCTCAAGATGCTCTCAATGGTCCCTCTGTAGAACATGGTCAGGATGGGGGGAGGGAGATGGGCTTTCCTCAGCCTTCTCAGGAAGTAGAGACGCTGCTGGGCTTTCTTGGTGATGGAGCTGGTGTTGAGTGAAGTTATCGGCCAGATGAACACCAAGGAATTTGGTGCTCTTGACAATCTCCACTGAGGATCCATCAATAATCAGTGGAGATTGGTCGCTCTGTGCTCTCCTGAAGTCCACAACCATCTCTTTCGTTTTGTCCACGTTCAGAGACAGGTTGTTTGCTCCACACCAGGCTGTTAACCGTTGCACCTCCTCTCTGTATGCTGACTCGTCGTTCTTGCTGATTAGACCCACCACGGTCGTGTCATCAGCAAACTTGTTGATATGATTCGAGCTCTGCATTGCTACACAGTCGTGAGTCAGCAAAGTGAACAGCAGTGGACTGAGCACACAGCCCTGGGGGGCCCCAGTGCTCAGTGTGGTGGTGCTGGAGATGCTGTTCCCGATCCGTACTGACTGAGGTCTTCCAGTCAGGAAGTCCAGGATCCAGTTACAAAGGGAGGTGTTCAGGCCCAGTAGGCTCAACTTCTCAATCAGGTGCTGAGGAATGATTGTGTTGAATGCTGAGCTGAAGTCAATGAACAGCATTCGTACATATGAGTCCATTTTCCTCACTTCCGCTGTGGTTAGACAGAGCACCTGGTCAGTGGGAGGAGGGATGGTCTTCCTTGCCTTCACGTTGTTCTGTACCTCAAACCGGGCGTAGAAGTCGTTCAGCGCATCTGGGAGGGAGGCATCACGGTCACAAGCAGGTGATGTAGTCTTGTAATTCGTGATCGCCTGGATGCCCTGCCACAGGCGCCGAGTGTCTCCACTGTCCTGGAAGTGGTTGTGGATTTTCTTCGCGTGTGCGCGCTTTGCCTCTCTGATGGCACGGGACAATTTGGCCCTTGCTGTTTTTAAGGCCGCCTTGTCCCCAGTTCTGAAGGCAGAGTCTCTTTGTTTCAGCAGCACACGCACATTTGCAGTCATCCACGGCTTCTGGTTGGAGCGTGTAGTGATGGTCTTGGAGATGGTCACATCATCAACGCACTTGCTGATGTAGCTGGTCACTGATGATATGTACTCCTCCAAGTTGATGGAATCGCCATTGGTTGCAGCCTCTCTAAACATGTCCCAGTCAGTGCACTCAAAACAGTCTTGAAGAGCAGAGGTAGCTCCTTCTGGCCAGGTTTTCACCTGTTTCAGAACCAGTTTAGAGCGTCTGATGAGCGGTCTGTATGCTGGAATTAACATAACAGAGCAGTGGTCTGAGTATCCGAGATGGGGGTGGGGCTCCGCACGATACGCGCCGGGGATGTTTGTGTAAACAAGATCCAGCGTGTTCGCTCCTCTCGTTGCAAAGTCCACATGCTGATGGAGTTTAGGAAGCACAGTCCTGAGATTCACATGGTTGAAATCTCCGGCGATAATAAACAATCCGTCGGGGTGAGCATTCTGCAGCTCGCTAATAGCGCCGTAGAGTTCACACAGTGCCTCCTTAGCATTAGCACTGGAAGGAATGTACACTCCGACAATGTAAACAGTGGTGAATTCCCGAGGTAAATAAAAAGGTCTGCATCTAACAGTCACAAACTCCACTAGCGATGCGCAATAGTGTGAGACAAGCACAGAGTTCTTACACCATTCCGTGTTGATATAAACACACACGTCCCCACCGCGAGTCTTACCGCACAGAGCTGCGTTTCTGTCGGCTCGAAACACGGTTAGCCCGTCTAGCTGGATGGCGGCTTCCGGAACTCTGTCGCTGAGCCACGTCTCCGTGAAAACAAAGACGCAACAGTCTCTAAACTCTCGCCGTGTGGTTCGCTGGAGTCGGATGTAATCCAGTTTATTGTCCAGGGAGCAGACGTTAGAAAGAAAAATGGATGGAAGAGCCGGCCGGCTAGGGTTAGCATTTAGCCTAGCACGGTGACACCGAGGGCTGGGGGCCTGGTCTTTGCGGCCGAGGTTGCAAAGGTTATTAATAACTTCATCATGCAGATTGTTGGTTGCATGATGCCTGTACCGTAGTAGTGTCTGGTGGTCGTACACATGAACACAGCTGACTCTGGCGTCCATGTATTGTAATAGGTCGGGCTAAATATGAAAGCACCATTTTTGGATCCGGAAAGGCCGCTGCGAGCTAATGCCGCGCCGCCATCTTGGATCACAATTATTATAAAATAATTTATAATTTAAGTAATAATTTATTTAAATTATTTAAACCTTTTTTCAGACCACAGTACCCATTACATAATTGAAGACTTTTGGAATGAAAAGGTATTTGCCTTATAATTTGATCTACCAAAAAAAAAAAGATGTTAAATGAAGAAATGGCTGAATATTGTAAGAGAAATTGGGAAGGCAATTTGGATATGATCAATTTATCAGGAAGAATGTATAATGAGGGAGTGCTGCAGTCTTCACGAATATAACAGGCATGATTATACAAACGCTGTTTAGAAAGATGTAGAAGATCAATGGGTGAACATGCAATTTATTGGATGCTATGTCATATAAAAAAATGTAATACAACCCTTTAAACAGAACATTTTTGCTATTCATTTATTATCATATAAATATTTTTTGTTAATATTCAAACTAAAATTGTATGCATCCCATTTATTTATGACCTTTAAGTAAAACTGAAGTGTCATATTTTATTTACTTTGGCATTCACTTCACTTGTTTTTCCAATGAAAATCGAACACATAAATGTCGTTAATGCTGATTGGCAAGTATTTGCGGCGAACATTTCATGAAAATGCAGCTAAGTGCTTTTCATAACCCCCCAAAAAAGCAGTTAATTAATAATTATCTTAGCACAGCCCGGAAAAAAATTACAGCTATCTCTGTAACCTCTGTAAGCTCTTTTATATGTCTTACTACATCGTGTTAAAAGCCTACAATCATTATCATCATTATCATGCAGGATGAATTGCTTCCAGGATCTTAATTATTTCAGTTCTTTCAGTTCTTAGTTCAAAGATCTTAGTTCTCACCAATTGTGGCGCAACACATCTGACAACCAAGGGGCAGGAGAAAAGTCTTTTTGGGTTTAGTGGAAAGGGAGCAGAGGAGGTCTCTCTCTCTCTCTCTCTCTCTCTCTCTCTCTCTCACACACACACACACACACACACACACACACACACACACACACATCTTTCACCCTCTGTTGAGCTAGATATGCTCCTCAGGTACCAGTGATTCTGGACATTTTCTTCTTCCCTAATTCATCCTGATGATCTACAGTGCATCCAGAAAGTATTCACAGCGCTTTACTTTTTCCACATTTTGTTATGTTACAGCCTTATTCCAAAATAGATTAAATGTATTATTTTTCTCAAAATTCTACAAAGAATACCCCAGAATGACAATGTGAAAGAAGTGTGTTTGAAATCTTTGCAAATTTATTAAAAATAAAAAACAAAAACAAAAAACACATACATAAGTGTCAGAGACATGACGCAACGCAATGCAAGGCCAGTTTATGCTATGTAACTGGAAAGTTTGCGTCTAGCTTTTTTTTTTTACTTCACTAAGAAGTAAAAGTACTTCCATTTAATCAGAGTTGAGCAGAAGGAAGTTATCAAGCATCCACTGTCTAATGTCCTTTACACACTCCTCAACATTGTTAAGCTGATCTCTCTCATCTGGCTTTGCTGAAATATACAACTGTGTATCATCAGCATAGCAATGGAAGCTAATACCATGTTTACGTATAATTTTACCTAGATTCAGTATATACTGTATAAAGAGAAAAGCAGTGAGCCTAAGACAGATCCTTGCAGAACACCAAACTTTACTTTACTAAACGAGAGTGTGGAGAACTTACCATTTAAATCAACAAACTGATAGCGATCAGTCAAATAAGACCTAAGCCAGGCGATAGCTGTTCCCTTTATTCCAACAAGGTTCTTAAGTCTAGCAAGCATAGTATGCTCAATGGTGTCAAAAGCTGCACTAAGGTCGAGCAAAACAAGTAGAGACAAATACTTTAAATACTTGACCTAATCAGAGGCCAATAACAGGTCATTTACTACCTTAACTAGCGCCGTCTCTGTGCTATGATGAGGCCTAAATCCTGACTGATACATTTTAAACTGATAACCAGGAGAGAGCTGTTCCCTTTTTTCCAACAATATTTTCTAGTCTAGCAAGAAGGATATCATGAACAATGGTGTCAAATGCTGCACTAAGGTCCAGCATAACAAGTAAGTAGACAACCCTGATCAGAGGCCAATAACTATTAAATTCAATTCAATTCATTTTTTATTCATATAGTGCTTTTAACAATGAACATTGTCTCAAAGCAGCTTTACAAAGATAATGTGGTGATAAAAAATGTATATGTTCTTTGTAAGTGTAAGTTTGTCCCTGATGAGCAAGCCGGTGGTGACTAACAGGTAATTTACCACTTTAACCAGCTCTGTCTCTGTGCTATGATGCCTAAATCCTGACTGATGCATTTTGAAAATTATTCCTAAGTAGGTGTGAGCATAACTGCTGTGCTACAACCTTTTCTAGAATCTTGGAGATAAAGGGGAGTTTTGATATTTGCCTATAGTTGGACAGCTGACAAGGTTCAAGGTCAGGCTTCTTAATTAGGGGGTTGATTACTGCCAGTATGAAAGATTTAGGTACATAACCAGTGCTAATGGAAGA
Source organism: Silurus glanis (assembly GCA_014706435.1). NCBI lineage: Eukaryota > Metazoa > Chordata > Actinopteri > Siluriformes > Siluridae > Silurus > Silurus glanis. The sequence continues at coordinate 137,639 of JAAIIK010000053.1, read as the reverse complement.
GTTTATTATTTTTAGAACAGGTTCAGTTACTTCTAGAATGATCTGTTTGAAGAAACTTGTAGGGAGGAAATAAATTAAATTGAGTCATTCTCATGAATAAGAGTTTCAAAACTTTGTAATTGATAGTTTGTTATAATTGTAGTGCTATCTACATGGTTTTTGTTTTTATTTATAAAAATAGAACTGACATATATATCGTCTGCATTTCTTTGCCTGATGTTTTCAATTTTATTATCGAAAAAGATGAAATCATTACTAGCTATTGAGGGTTTGCATGTTAGTGCAGTGCTTTTATTCCCTGTTTATTTTGCTACAAAATCTAGGATTATGCTTGTTTTTTTTAATTGGGTAGAGAAATATGCTGATCTAGCAGCACTAGCACTTTTCTATAACTCAGGATTCTCTCCTTCCATGCTATTTGACATACTGTCAATTTGGTTTGACGACATTCACTTTATCATTTCCGAGTGGTCTGATTTAATGTGTGCATATGATCAATATACCACAGTGCAATTTTTTCTCCCTAATCATTTTGGTTTTAAGGAAGCTACATCATCTAGAGCAGGGGTCACCAACGTGGTGCCAGCGGGCACCAGGTCGCCCGCAAGGACCACATGAGTCGCCCGCGAGCCTTTTCTAAAAATAGCTGTTTCCTACCTTGTTAAATCCTTGTTGATAATTATTGTGAGAAATCATTAACATGATCAGTGTCTTCACATAGATCAGGGGTGTCAAACTCAGTGTCAAATCCGGCCCAACGTACAATTATATCCGGCCCGCGAGATGATTTTATAAAGATCTATTATTATTGTTATTAATGTCCCGTCGATATGAAGAGCTGATAAACACAAACTACAGATCCCATAATGCAGCGCTTCAGCTGCCTTACCGAACGTTAGACTACCTGGGAACATTCCAGCGTCAATCAAGTCGAGCTTCTGTTGATGTATTTAACCCTATTATAAAGTTATTGTGAAACAGCGCCTCACAGTGGCGAAGAGAAAAGTTGATTCTGAAAACAGAGCCTTTTAAAACCGATGGGATTCTGAGTATATGTTTACTGACACTTACGGTAAACTCGTGTATTTGTGAAACGAATGTGGCTGTAATTAAGGAATTGAATCTAAGACGGAAATACGAGACAAAACATCAGGATAAGCTGAAAAACCTGAATGCAGAGCAGAAGATACAGAAAGTAGAAGAGTTAACGAAGAATCTGACATTTCAGCAGACTTTTTTCACCAGAGCAAAATTACAACGTGAAGCTGGTGTGAAAACAGAGGAGAAATCAGTCACATCAGCCGGTTATTTACTGAGCGAGAGTTTCTGAAGAGCTGCATGATGAAGCTGTGAGACGTCTTGTGTTTGACTGGAGATATTTTTATGAAGAGCATAATATTTTAAGTTATTTAGTTATCTTAAGATTATTTTTTATAAAATGGCATAAATCGGATTGTTTTGATTTGTTGTTATTTTAACTAACTTAAAAGCACAATTTTTATTTATTTGTTCAGGGTTTTTTCGCAGCATGTTCATATTTCTAACTTGTATAATTTGGTCAGGAGATATTTTTATGGAGAGCTATTTATTTAAAGTTTAAGTTTATTTATTCTGGAATAATATTCCTGTCTGTTTTTATTCATATTTATGTTCAAAAAACATTGTTTTAGTGTGTTCAATAAATGTTTACCCTTTTCGGCCTGCGACCTAAAGTGTGCTTTGAGTTTTGGCTCCCTGTGCAATTGAGTTTGACATAGATAAATATCATTAATTATTAATAATAACATAAAGGTAAATTGAGCAAATTTTTTTATTTCAGAATTGTGTATCAAACTGGTAGCCCTTCACATTAGTTGGTACCCAAGAAGTAGCTCTCGGTGTCAAAAAAGGTTGGTGACCCCTGATCTAGAGTGTAACGGAACATTGATTCTAGGCATTCAGTAGCCCAGTCGAGCTCTGTGTGTCAGGAAACACGGGTGCAGGGCTAGGTGAGTGCTGGGTGAGTGGATGGGAGGACCCAAATGCAGGATGCACACAGGGTTATGGAGAGAACAAACTTTAATATAAAAAGTAGCACAAAAGGGGCAAAGGCAAAAACACAATCCAAAAACAGTTCAGGGTCAAGGCACAGGCAAACAGGGAAACAGGGAAGACAAAACCAAAAACAGTCCAAAATATCAAACAGAATCAATAAAGGGCAGAGCAAAACAGAAACCAAAAAACAGTCCAAAGTCCAAACCAGGTAACTAGGGAGACAGAGCAGAAAGGGATCAGGATCAGGAACCAGAGCAGGCAGGGTGGCAAGAGTAATCTCAGGGGCTGGGAAGCCAGTAAAATAATCTGGCCAGGAGCTAAAGTCTTGGTTGTCCTTAAAAACCGGAAGTGCGCGCAGTGTGCCCGGGAGATCCTGACACTCCGGTCAGGCAGAGAGCTAATTAATGGCAATAATGTATTATTATTGATAAAACTTGCTGTTATAGTTAGAATATAATTATGATCATATTTTGTTTAATATTGAATCCAAATGTTAGTATTAAATCAATAGTGTGTTCACCACTATGAGTGGGTCCTATAACATTCAGATTTATTCCTAGTAAATCTAGAATGGACACAACTGATGTTCTTAAGGAGTCTTCCTGATTAACAAAATGAATATTAAAGTCACCAGCAATTAAGGCTTTGTCTAAAGAAGTAGCTAGATTTGTGATGCAATCTGCAAATTATATGAGAAAATTACAGTAGGAATAATAATTAATGGAATTGACAAGAGTCTCTATCCAGGAGATTCAGACACAGCACATGGTAACTTTCTGGCTGATGTAGCCAAAGAGGCCCCACCCTCATCCTTTTTACACAGAACAGACATGCTATGCTTACTTTTTCCATGTCCTCACACCCCAGGATTTTGATATATACTTTTTGAATCTGAAGCTACACTACACAGGCTCACATTCTGGTTCCTTAAGAACTGTTATCTTTTGGTTTCATTCACTGCCCTCAGAGTCATATCGCACTGCCCTGTTCTTTAGTATTTCACATACTGCATGTAGAGAGGTGTTTAATAATGATAGTAAACTGTTGTGTATCTCTAATATTGCTAAAACTGCTAAATTATTGCCTCATGCTTGTTTAACTTGTGTTAGAGCTAATGTTCCAGCTAATGTCACTTTACATGATCTCAAATTTTTAAGTAGTACAGACTGATTTCATACACATATTCCTGCTGGAGATCGTTGACTAATTTTCTAAGTGCGTATACAGTAAGCCTTTTTCCTGTTCTGTAGAAAACACCAGTACTGTAAGCTTGTACATCTGATCAAATGAACATTATTCAATTCAATTTAATTCAATTCATTTTTATTTGTATAGCGCTTTTAACAATGAAGCTCAAAGCAGCTTTACACAGAAAATGTGGAGATTAAAAGTGAATATGTTCTTTATAAGTAAGTTTGTCCCTGATGAGCAAGCCGGTGGTGACAGTGGCAAGAAAAAACTCCCTGAGATGGCATAAGGAAGAAACCTTGAGAGGAACCAGACTCAAGAGGAAATGTCTATTTATAGCAGATATACGATGTTGCGGGGTACAGTGAAGATGATCAGAAGCGAAAAGAAGTCCTGAGTCAATGTAGCAGACTGTTGACATTAGCTACAGTCAAATCCATCCTCAAAGCGCCCGTTCTTACTCCGGAATTTCATGGAACCACCCAAGGCGTTGATGAGAAACCGTCCCAAGCTGCACAGAGTGGCCTCCAATCGAAGAGAACACTATCCAGAGGCAGGCCTGGACGAAGTGGGAAGATCCACAAAGGGGGGAGGGGCAGGAACAGTGGTCACTGGAACCTCAGGAGCATGTTGAACTCGACAGAGAGAGAGAGAGAGAGAGAGAGAGAGAGAGAGAGAGAGAGAAGAGGGGTGACAGGAGGAGAAGGATATGGATTATTATGTGTCTTTATTGTTGTATGAAAGTTAATGTCACTGTGCAGTTTTGACTCTGGCTAGACTCGCTATGGCAGCATAGCTAAAAGAAAGAACCAGAAGGTAACACAGACATGAGGGATCTTTCTGATAAGAGACGACCCACCACACCACTGTCAACAAACCTGAGTGAACGTGTGAAAGTGAGGGGACGACAGCATACAAATGTCCCAGTTCACCAAACACTCTATATCCATATTCCCTCCAGATCTGCGCCTTTACCCATGAAAATAAATCTACTGATAAAAGGCTTGACTAAATAAATAGGTTTTCAACCTCGACTTGAACACTGACTGTGTCTGAGTCCCGAACACTGATTGGAAGGCTGTTCCATAACTGTGGGGCTTTATAAGAGAAAGATCTGCCCCCTGCTGTAGTTTTCATTATTTGAGGTACCAACAGATAGCCTGCACGTTTTGATCTAAGTAGGCGTGGAGGATCAAACTGGTACAGAAGTTCACTCAGATACTGTGGTGCGAGACCGTTAAGTGCTTTATATGTCAGTAGTAGTATTTTATAATCAAAGCGAGATTTGATTGGGAGCCAGTGTAGACTGATTAAAAAAGGGGTGATGTGGTCATATTTTCTAGATCTTGTGAGGACTCTTGCTGCTGCATTCTGAACTAACTGAAGCTTATTTATGCACTTACTCGCACACCCAGACAGTAAAGTGTTACAGTAGTCTAATCTAGATGTAACAAAAGCATGAACTAGTTTTTCTGCATCCTGTAACGACATCATATTTCTAATTTTAGCAATATTTCTAAGGTGAAAGAAGGCGATCCTGGTAATATTATTCACGTGAGCCTCAAAGGAAAGACTAGGGTCAATAATAATACCAATGTCTTTGACAGCCGTACACGCTGAAACAGAAACACCATCCAGAGATGCTACGTAATCGGAAAGGTTGCTTCTAGTTGCATGTGGTCTTAGTAAAAGTACTTCCGTCTTATCTGAGTTGAGCAGAAGAAAGTTATTAAGCATCCACTGTCTAATGTCCTTTACACACTCCTCAACATTGTTAAGCTGATCTCTCTCATCTGGCTTTGCTGAAATATACAGCTGTGTATCATCAGCATAGCAGTGGAAGCGAATACCATGTTTATGTATAATTTCTCCCAGAGGCAGCATATATAAAGAGAAAAGCAGTGGGCCTAAGACAGATCCTTGCGGAACACCAAACTTTACCTCAGAGAGTGTGAAGAACTCACTATTTACATCAACAAACTGATAGCGAACAGTCAAATAAGACCTGAGCCAAGAGAGCCCATCTTCATCCCTTTTGTGTGAGTGTCTTCTGGGTCTGTGTCCTGCAGTAAAAAGCAGCTTAAAGACAGAATCAAAACCTATTTTTAATAGATTGAATTCTGTTGGACCACAAAGAGATTTTTATATTGTTTGAGATAGGTCACCCAAAAAAAACACATGCCGCAATTTTCCATTGTGTTTGCTTGGATATACACTATGTTGCCAAAAGTATTGGGACACCACCTTCTAACAAACAGGTTTGACTACTTTAGTAATTTCCATGAGTACAAATCTAAATGTTTAAGCATATAATGATATTCGATTAAATTGTATGTATTAAATTTATAGCAACAGTTTGGACAGGACCCTTTTCTATTCTAAAATAGCAATGCCGCTTTGTATGAAAATGTTCAAAAAGAAATGACTGATTCAGTCAGTGTGGAAGAACAGCGACTGGTCTGCAGAAAGCAAAAGCTTAATCCCAGCTGAATACCTTTGGTGGGACTTTAAATTCAGACCTTGAGCCAAAAATTCATCACCAAACACCAATGACTTGTACTTACAGTATATGGACGAAAGTATTGGGACACACCCTTCTTTAGAAAAGAAAAAGGTACTTCCATAACTGTGGCAAACAAAGATTAAACCATAATTCATGTATTTACAAATTGTATTTCCATCTCTGTTGCAAAAGTTTGGGAAGTGTCTAAAATGAGTACCCATATGTACAAGTCATTGGTGTTTGGTTAGAGTTTTTGGCTGTTCATTAAAAGGGGCTGCAGACAACACACATTACTGATAATTACTGATAAGTATTCAACTAGGATTATTCAATAAATTAATTTTTGCCAACACTTTGCCTCCGCCATTCTACTCTTTCCCCTGCCATTTGGCTTATAGAAGAGTTAGCAGATTAGTTTCAGACACCAGACAAGCACATTTTCTTCTTTGAGCAAGCACATCAGTACCTGAAAGACACAGAGAAAGTTAAAACCTTCAGATTTATGCTTCCGAGATATGTGGCTACTAAAACTTGAAAGGACATTGGTTGTCAGCTCACAATCTTTAAAAGGACAATTGACTGTCATACCTCCTCAAATTATTTCTGAGATGGTTTTAAAGCTGGGATGGCTGACAAACATCTTTGAAATCACATAACTCACATGAAAAGTTGTCAGTAACTGCAGCATTGTGTTTGTGTGATCTTGTCGAATGTGTTTCTAATGCTCCCACAGTTTTAAAAGTGCAGATGCAGTCAATATACAAGCAAGGATGCTGCCAGGATCGCCCTCGATAGTATTTTATGATCAAGGGTGTCAAAAGCTGCACTAAGGTCCAGAAAAACAAGTAAGGAGACACAACCCTGATCAGAGGCCAATAGCAGGTAATTTACCACTTTAACCAGCACTCTCTCTGTGCTATGTTGAGGCCTTAATCCTGATTGATACATTTTGGAAATGTTATTCCTAAGTAGGTGTGAGCATAACTGCTGTGCTACAACCTTTTCTAGAATCTTGGAGATAAAAGGAAGGTTGATATTGGCTATAGTTGTACAGCTGACAAGGGTCAAAGGATGCTGCCTTTAGTCTGCCTACTAAAGGGTCTGCCTATCAAAGGGTTTGCATTGCTTTTAAGGGGCTCATTTACACACATTATCACATACACATTAAGAATTCTATACATTAGTATTGAATGCCTGGTCAAGTTTCTCTGAGAAAAATCCTAAGCCTAACTTAACTGGAAGTAGAATTGCCAATGTCCCTAGATATTAGTTGTGTATGATCAGAGATCATTCCAGAACATGTCCTTATTGTGATCCTGATAAATTAACTGTCTTGCACTGCAGAGCAATGGACATAGCTTCTGAACCTAGACAGCTAAAGGAATCAAACACCTTCCGTGGAGGATTCGTCTTCTGATGTTTTTTTCTGAGAGTTCTATGATGAAATAGAGGAGCTCCCCAGGAATGAGAAGCACCTATGGGTTTTAGAAATGCATACCCCATTATAAGCATATCAGCATTGATGGTGCCTTTCCAGATGTGCAAACTGCCCGTGCTTAGGGAGTGGGCAATTTGCACATCTGGAAAGGCACCATCAATGCAATGCCCTCCCTCTCATTTACGCACATGTACTCTGTCTTACTCCTACTGACTTTCATTCCCCTTCTCTCCAGCGCATACCTCCACCTCTCCAGGCTCTTCTCAACCTGCTCACTACTCTCACCACAAATCACAATATCATCCGCAAATATCATAGTCCAGGGAGACTCCTGTCGGACCTCGTCCGTCAACCTGTCCATCACTACTGCAAACAGAAAAGGGCTCAGGGCCGATCCTTGATGCAATCCAACCTTCACCTTGAACCAGTCTGTCTTTCCTACTGCACACTTCACTGCTGTCACACTGTCCTCATACATGTCCTGCACCACCCTCACATACTTCTCTGACACACCTGACTTCCTCATACAATACCACAACTTCTCTCTTGGCACTCTGTCATATGCTTTCTCTAAATCCACAAATGCACAATGCAATTCCTTCTGTCCTTCTCTATACTTCTCTATCAACATTCTCAAAGCAAATAAGGCATCTGTGGTGCTCTTCCTCAGCATGAAACCATACTGTTGCTCACAGATGGTCACCTCTTCTCTCAGGCTTCCACTACTCTTTCCCATAACTTCATGGTGTGACTGATCAACTTAATTCCCCTGTAGTTACTGCAGGTCTGCACATCTCCCTTATGCTTAAAGATCGGTACCAGCACACTCCTTCTCCATTCCTCAGGCATCCTCTCACCTTCCAGAATCTTGTTAAACAATCTGGTTAAAAACTTCACTGCCATCTCTCCTAAACATCTCCATGCTTCTACCGGTATGTCATCTGGTCCAACCGACTTTCCACTCTTCATCCTCTTAATCGCTGCTCTCACTTCCATCTTACTAATCCTATCCACTTCCTGCTTTACTAACTCCACATCATCCAACCTTCTCTCTCTCTCTCATTTTCCTCGTTCATCAGCTGCTCAAAATACTCCCTCCACCTTCTCAACACACTTTCCTCACTAGTCAACACATTTCTATCTCCATCCTTTATTGCTCTAACTTGCAACACATCCTTCCCAGCTCGGTCCTTCTGCCAAGCCAATCGGTACAAATCCTTTTCTCCTTCCTTAGTGTTCAACCTCTCATACAGCTCCTCGTATGCCTTTTCCTTGGCTTTCGCCACATCCCTCTTCACCTGCTGCCGCATCTCCTTGTACTCCTGCCTACTTTTCTCATCACCCTGTCGATCCCACTTCTGTTTTGTTAACCTCTTTCCCCTTATGCTCTCCTGCACTTCCTCATTCCACCACCACGTCTCTTTGTCTTCCTTTCTATTTCCAGATGTCACACCAAGTACTTTTCTAGCTGCCTCCCTCATCACTCCTGCAGTAGTTTCCCAATCATCCAGCAACTCTTCACCACCACCGAGCCCCTGTCTGACCTCTTCCCTGAACCTCACACTACAGTCTTCCTCCTTCAGTTTCCACCATCTTATTCTTCTGTCAGTCCTCACTCTCCTCCTCTTCCTCTTCACCTCCAAAACCATCCTACAGACCACCATCCGATGCTGTCTAGCTACACTGTCCCCTGCCAACACTTTACAGTCTCCAATCTCCTTCAGGTTGCATCTCCTACATAAAACATAATCCACCTGTGTGCACCTTCCTCCACTCTTGTACGTCACCCTATGATCCTCCTTCTTCTTAAAATAAGTATTCACCACTGCCATTTCCATCCTTTTTGCAAAATCTACCACCATCTGCCCTTCCACATTCCTCTCTTTTAAACCATACCTACCCATAACCTCCTCATCACCTCTGTTCCCTTCACCTACATGCCCATTAAAGTCTGCTCCAATCACCAATCGTTCATTTCTAGGTACACCATCTACCACTTCATCTAATTCACTCCAGAATTTTTCCTTCTCCTCTATCTCACAGCCGACTTGTGGAGCATAGGCACTGATGACATTCATCATCATCCCTTCAACTTCCAGCTTCATGTTCATCACCCTATCAGAAACTCTCTTCACCTCCACTACACTCTTACTGTACTCTTCCTTCAGAATCACCCCTACACCATTTCTCTTTCCATCCACACCATAATAGAACAGTTTAAACCCACCTCCAATGTTCCTGGCCTTACTCCCTTTCCACTTGGTCTCCTGAACACACAACATTCTCCTCTCCATCATATCAGCTACCTCTCTCCCTTTACCAGTCATAGTGCCAACATTTAAAGTACCAACCCTAACCTCTACTCTCCTACACTTCTCCTTTCCCTGCCGTCTCTGTAGACATCTTCCTCCTCTCCTTCGGCTAACAGTAGCCCAATTTCCACCGGTACCCTGTTGGCTAACGATACCTGTGGCATGAATTTCTTAATCATGACCCGCATATTTGATTTGGCACATGTTTTACGCTGGATGCCCTTCCTAACGCAACCCTCCCCATTTATCCGGGTTGGGAGTAAGAGTGCACTGGCTTGTGCCTCCCTAATGGCTGGGTTTTATATATATATTGGCTGTGTGTGTGCGGTGCAATGTTTGCTTCGCTTGATTATGGTTTGTTTTATGACTTTTTTGTTTTCTTATTTGTTTAATACTAGTTAGTTTTCTTTTGTGTAAAACTGTATTTGTCTTTTGTTTGGTGTTATTTTGTTTCTGTTTGTGTTATTCTCAAATCATGTTATTTTATTACTTGATCAATTTTTTATGCTTAAGAAATTAAAATAAATATTTCTCTATGCTAAAAACTATAACATTACACTGGGAAGAAAGATGTGATTTCGAAATCCATGGCTGGCATTTGATCTAACATCAAATTACATAGTTTGTTTAAAAAAATCATACTGTCTATCTCTTTCTATTCACAATAACAGCTGTAGTGGACAAATTACACCATTATTGTATATCTGATAAAAAAAAAATAAATAAATCAGTCAGCATCTCAAAGAGGATGAAAGGATGAAATCCCCTGAGCCCCAAGTTATATTTCACTTTATGATCATTTAGTTTTAAACATGCATATGTTGAGGGAATTGATTTATATACCATTATGGACCAGACCCTTTATTGTAATAAATTCTTTGTCTTGCTGAACCTTATAGACCCCTTAACTTAATATTGCTGACATATTTAACCATTATCCACTGTATAAAGCCCTGCTACCTTTGAAGCACCATCTATGGTGGCTGAGATGCACAGCCAAGAAAAGCACTGATGATGCATTAGGCAGCTTAATGTGTATTGAATGAATGATTCAGTATGTGCATCCCAATTCATATATTTATGTTCTATACTATGCCATTTTGTAATATAAATATTTTGTTCACACTTAAAAATTCCAACAAGAAGGAGTGTACTTCAGATATTCTGACTGTGCAATGTCATAAACACAGTGAATAATTTAAGTACGTAGTATGTAATTTGGTACAGCTACTGACATGTCATATTTCTATATTCAAATGTATATAATTAAAACATTAACATTATTGATGCAATTGCGAGAAATAAAAAGCACAAGCATCTAGATGTAGTAATAATAATAATAAAAAACAACAATAAAAACAGTTTTATGACTAGTTTAAATGTATACACTGTAAATGTATAACATTTTTCCAGCTACAGTAATGTATATATTTTTTGCATGATTTTAAAATTTATTGTAAAACACTACCATTACTTTCATGCCTAAACTAACAAAAACCTTTAAAAAAGGCAGACTTTGATGTGCATTATTAATTGGCTTGGCATTGCAATGTGGTACAAGTAAGAACAAACCAAATTAAAATTATTTCAATAAAACAATCTTATAAAACTTTTCAAATGTTTTACCTATGGGATGTATGAAAGGTTCACAATAATTCAACACCGAATTGTATACAAGCCCAAAGTTAAGAATACATTATAAAACCAGGACTCCGGGTCGAATGAGCCTTGACCCCGAAAGAAGTGGGAAGACCAGAGGACTCATAACCAGAGGAAATCGCATCCACTATCCATCTGCTGAGAGTCTGCTTATTTGCTGGAAAACCTTTCCTATGAGGGCCATAGCAGACAAACAGATGCTCCGACTTCCTCCAGGGACTCGTCCTGTGGAGGTACGTATTCAGTGCTCACACTGGACACAGTTGATTCTGCTTTTCCTTGTCTGGAGTTAGGAAGGGAGGAGGGCAGAATGCCTGCAACGACAGGTTGTGAGGGAGCCGTAGGAATCTTAGGTACATACCCAGCTCTAGGGTAGAGGAAAGCACTGGCCAACCAACCCAACCGGGCAGTTGACTGGGTCTAACCGGTGGTGCTCACACAACACGTGGAGAACAGCTACGACCTCCTCTTCCTCCTTTCATGGAAGATCCTTTTTGGAAGCTATCCTCAGCAGATCCTTTTAAGGGTGGCCGCTATCCTCTTTCACGGATGAGCCGTTTAGGTACGGCTCAGAGTGGGGCTGCTTCTTTTTGAGGGAATTATTCAATGTTAAGGTGAATATTTTTCTTCTGCTGTTCCTTTTTTCACCTCACGTTAAGTGGGGTAAGGAAGGATAATCACTATGAGACCCGATTTTGAGAGGCACGTTGTGGTGATCTTGTTTATCTCCCGGTGTTTGTATCTCTGTTTTGGTGACTGTGAGCGGATCCAGTTGCACGGTGGTGGGGAAAAATCCCTCATGACTGTGAGATCTCTATGATCTCACAGTCTATGATCTCGGGTCTATGATTTCATCCAAAGACTCTCATCCCCTGTGCAAAGCGTGTTTGGGAGTTCGACACTCACAGGCTGTGCTTGCTAATCCAGAGTGCTGCCCGCACTGCTCTCATTTCCTGTTAAGGGTTCTAGAGCACCGAATGCGAGTCATGGCTGCGAATAAAGGAGACACATGTCTCTCTCCAGAAGAGGGATGAGGCTCCTTCTCAGGCACGATGTAGTTGGGGAGAGTTGATGGATGATGTGTTAACTGTCCTTCCTCTGCTATTTGATTCAAACTCTATGGTGAGGGACAAAAGAGAAAGAAGATGATGAGGTTGCTCGTCTTTTTCAGGAAGATTTGGAGGTAGACGAGGAGTCTACCAATCTTCTTTCCAGGCCTGGGGTGCTATGGGTGAACCCCTTTCCCCATGGCAGGTGAACTGGACCTCATTAAGATGTGTAGGAGAGCAGCTAAAATGCTTTCTATTGACTGGCCATCTCAACAAGTGCACCAGGGCGCTGAAAGGGATTAATTGATAGGAGGGGGCTGTCATTGCGTGCTTCTTCAGTTAAGCAGCTGATTCCAGCCATCCCTGCATGTGTCGCAGAAATGCTGCATTTTTGGGACAAACCTTTCTCACAGAGTACCTGTTAAGGGTTTCTCTAGACTGGAGGTGCGCAATATGTCCGATGTCCGACCCCCCCTGTTGAACTGTTGGTGGCATGTCACCTTCACCCTAATCGACAGGCTGCCCTATCCTTATCTTCTCCTTCACTTCACGGCTGTCTGCCTCTCTTTTCCAAAAGATTTACCGCTTCTCTGCCCTGGCGGTTAGAGCTTTAAATGTATCAAGTATGCAGATGACACCACCATGGTTGGCCAGATCAACAACAACGATGAATCGGCCTACAGGGAAGAGATCCGAAGCCTGACAGCATGGTGTGCCACCAACAACCTGACCCTCAACGCCACGAACTAAAGAGCTCATCATGGACTATCGGAAAGCTAACAGCAGGAGACATTTCCCAGTCAACATCAATGGATCTGATGTAGAGCGAGTCTCCAGCTTCAAGTTCTTGGGAGTTCACATCTCTGAGGATCTGTCCTGGCACCAGAACACTTCAGCTCTGGTTAGGAAGGCACAACAGCGCCTGTACTTCTTGAGGAGTCTCAAGAAAGCTCATCTGTCCCCAGGGATTTTAACGAGTTTCTACCACTGCATCATCGAGAGCATCCTGACCAACTCTATCACTGTATGGTACAGAGGCTCAACTGTGTGTGTGAATGCAAAGCCCTGCAAAGGGTGGTCAAAATCGCCTGACGCATCACTGGCACCCAACTACCTGCCATTGAACACCTTCACCACAGCAGATGTCTGCACAGTGCTCACAACATCATCAAGGACTCTTCACATCCCAGTCACAAACTGTTTAACCATCAAGAAGGAGATACAGGAACATACGCACCAGAACCAGCAGGTTCAGGGACACTTTTTTCCATTCACCATCACACTACTGAACTCTACACTACACTGTTAGATCACTGTAAATACACTGTATATAACTTCTGTACAATTATACCTACAATGTACATATTACATACTGTATTTTTTATACTCCTCATTCTCCACACATATTGTGCTTTATGTACATCTGCACTATTTTATTTATGTGTCTCTATATATACCTTACTGTACAGTCTGCCCAATATTTTACATTCATGTATATACATATATAGTGGACTTGTTTATTCAGCTTCTTAAATGCCATAATCTTATAACCTTCTACTTCTGCACATTTCTTTTTCAATGCCATAGCCTTAGAGCCTTTTACCTGAACTTCTCAACAATGGCCACACATCTCTGCACTGCTATAGCCTTTATATTTATTCACTGTACATATCTTTACATATATACATTTATATATTACATGCTGTAAATATGCTAAATATTTATTTTTATTTCTTATCTTATATTATATTTATCTCTTATTTGCATGATTGCCAATTGCTTTTTGCACTTCTGGTAGATGCCAAACTGCATTTCGTTGCTGTGTACCTGTACTATGCAATGACAATACAGTTCTATCGATACAGATAATGATGTATTGTTCTTATATGTACGATCAAAAAAGACTAGTAGTCTAGTAGTAATTTAAGTTGGTATCGCCATTACAAGGAAAAAAAACACAAAACGCCACCCAGAGGGTAAATTGTGTGAATCATGGCGGATTTGATGTTTGATTTAAGACTTGGCGCATAAATAAAATAAATGTTTACTGATTAAAAATATATTTCGGTGGAGTTTATTTATTTATTTTATATCTAAGGATGTTGTGCTGAAGGTTTTAATTTTGCCTTTTTTATATTTAGTTATTTATTTATTTATGTGTTTATATTTTTTATTAAAATGGTAAAACAGAAATGTGCGATGAATTGATTGAATTGAATTGAGCGCGTTAATAAAATTTAGTGCCGGTCAACAGAATTTGCATTTGAATTTTGACAGCCTAATATATATATATATATATATATATATATATATA
>JAAIIK010000053.1:104168-117780 GCA_014706435.1 Silurus glanis | reverse complement strand
AATCGCCGACACCTGTTCCACATTACCATTCCCCTATATAAGTTCCCGTTCTGACCCCACTGGCTGTCGGATCTACGAAGTCATGTTTAGTGATCATCTGGATTCCAAACCGCCAGCATTTCCCGCTGGTTCATGCTCCTGGTTCCAATCTTACGGATTCTGCTCATGTTACGGATTATACCCGTTCTACGGATTCTACTCGCGTTATGGATTATCCCTGCTTTACGGATTCCTCCTGCTGTACGGATCATACCCGCTGTACGGATCATACCCTCTTTCCGGACTTACCCTGTGTTTCGGTTTGTGACTCTCCCTGACTCTGGTTTGTGTTCTAAACTAAATAAACTATGATTGAGTTGTAGAGATTGTAGAGATTAACGGGAATACTATTGATCATCACCTGCTTGTGTGCAGGTTTATGAAGGGGGCGCAGCACCTGAACAAGTTTTCAAAGCCGCTGATTCTGCCGTGGGATCTTTCTGTGGTCCTTATTGTGCTCTCTCAACCTCCTTTTGAGCCTATAGAGCATATGTGTCAAACTCAAGGCCCACCATTGCACATCTGGCCTGATGTACAATTATATCTGTCTCACAAGATCATTTTATATAGATCTATTATTATTGTTATCAATGGCCCGTTGATATGAAGCGCTGATAATACACAAACTACAGATCCCATAATGCAGCGCTTCAACTGCCTTGCTGAACGCTAGGCTACCTGGGAACATTCCAGCGTCAATCAAGTCAAGCTTCTGTTGATGTATACAACCATATTGTAAAAGTTATTGCTAAAGTTAAAGCTAGTCCCTCATAATGCCGAAGAGAAAAGTTGATTCTGAAAACAGAGCCTTTCAAAAACGATGGGAGGTTGAGTATATGTTTACTGACATTGCCAGTAAACCTGTGTGTCTTATTTGTATAGCTAATGAGGCTGTAATTAAGGAATTTATTCTAAGACAGCACTACGAGACAAAACATCAGGATAAGCTGAAAAACCTGAATGCAGAGCAGAAGATACAGAAAGTAGAAGAATTAAAGAAGAATCTCACATTTCAGCAGACGTTTTTTACCAGAGCAAAATCACAAAGTGAAGCTGCTGTGAAAGCAGAGGAGAAATCAAAGCCAAATCAGCCTGGCCATTTACCGATGGGAGAGTTTCTGAAGAGCTGCATGATGAAGGTGTGCGACGTCTTGTGTTTGACAGGAGATATTTTTATGGAGATATTTTAAGTTATTTAAAGTTTAAGTTGATTTATTCTGGAATAATATTCCTGTCTTTTTTTATTTATATTTATGTAAAAAAAAACATTTAGTTTTAGTGTGTTCAATAAATGTTTATTCTGTTCGGCCCGTAACCTAAAGTGTGCTTTGAGTATTGGCCCCCTGTGCAATTCACTTTGACACCCCTGCCATAGATAGTATTGGTTCCAAACTCTTTTTGCTGAAGGTAGCTTTGTTATTAGCTCTTTCAGCCACGAAGAAGTTAAGTGAACTTTATGCTTTGTTACAGTGCCTTGCGAAAGTATTCGGCCCCCTTGAACCTTGCGACCTTTTGCCACATTTCAGGCTTCAAACATAAAGATATAAAACTGTAATTTTTTGTGAAGAATCAACAACAAGTGGGACACAATCATGAAGTGGAACGAAATTTATTGGATATCTCAAACTTTTTTAACAAATAAAAAACTGAAAAATTGGGCGTGCAAAATTATTCAGCCCCCTTAAGTTAATACTTTGTAGCGCCACCTTTTGCTGCGATTACAGCTGTAAGTCACTTGGGGTATGTCTCTATCAGTTTTGCACATCGAGAGACTGAAATCTTTGCCCATTCCTCCTTGCAAAACAGCTCGAGCTCAGTGAGGTTGGATGGAGAGCATTTGTGAACAGCAATTTTCAGTTCTTTCCACAGATTCTCGATTGGATTCAGGTCTGGACTTTGACTTGGCCATTCTAACACCTGGATATGTTTATTTGTGAACCATTCCATTGTAGATTTTGCTTTATGTTTTGGATCATTGTCTTGTTGGAAGACAAATCTCCGTCCCAGTCTCAGGTCTTTTGCAGACTCCATCAGGTTTTCTTCCAGAATAGTCCTGTATTTGGCTCCATCCATCTTCCCATCAATTTTAACCATCTTCCCTGTCCCTGCTGAAGAAAAGCAGGCCCAAACCATGATGCTGCCACCACCATGTTTGACAGTGGGGATGGTGTGTTCAGGGTGATGAGCTGTGTTGCTTTTACGCCAAACATAACGTTTTGCATTGTTGCCAAAAAGTTCAATTTTGGTTTCATCTGACCAGAGCACCTTCTTCCACATGTTTGGTGTGTCTCCCAGGTGGCTTGTGGCAAACTTTAAACGACACTTTTTATGGATATCTTTAAGTAATGGCTTTCTTCTTGCCACTCTTCCATAAAGGCCAGATTTGTGCAGTATACGACTGATTGTTGTCCTATAGACAGAGTCTCCCACCTCAGCTGTAGATCTCTGCAGTTCATCCAGAGTGATCATGGGCCTCTTGGCTGCATCTCTGATCAGTCTTCTCCTTGTATGAGCTGAAAGTTTAGAGGGACGGCCAGGTCTTGGTAGATTTGCAGTGGTCTGATACTCCTTCCATTTCAATATTATCGCTTGCACAGTGCTCCTTGGGATGTTTAAAGCTTGGGAAATCTTTTTGTATCCAAATCCAGCTTTAAACTTCTCCACAACAGTATCTCGGACCTGCCTGGTGTGTTCCTTGTTCTTCATGATGCTCTCTGCGCTTTAAACGGACCTCTGAGACTATCACAGTGCAGGTGCATTTATACAGAGACTTGATTACACACAGGTGGATTCTATTTATCATCATTAGTCATTTAGGTCAACATTGGATCATTCAGAGATCCTCACTGAACTTCTGGAGAGAGTTTGCTGCACTGAAAGTAAAGGGGCTGAATAATTTTGCACGCCCAATTTTTCAGTTTTTTATTTGTTAAAAAAGTTTGAGATATCCAATAAATTTCGTTCCACTTAATGATTGTGTCCCACTTGTTGTTGATTCTTCACAAAAAATTACAGTTTTATATCTTTATGTTTGAAGCCTGAAATGTGGCAAAAGGTCGCAAAGTTCAAGCGGGCCAAATACTTTCGCAAGGCACTGTAGTTAATAACTCCTGTATGCGGTTTGCTATGGATTTCTTGCACGACTCTCAAGACTAATCCGCATTTGCCCCTAAGGTAAGCAAGTCAGCTTTCGCCTGCCGGGAGGTGGATTTGCTGGTTTTTCATCCGCCTCCTTTTTCTTCAACCGAGGAGGAGCGGCTTTATTGTTTGTGCCCTGTCCGTGCGTTACGTCACTATGTGAACAGGACGAAGGGATTGAGATTCTGTGACCATTGAAGGTTGTGACGCACCTTCAATTTTGCTGGCCTTGCATATAAGAGTGGAGCAAGGTGCACACAGGTGGACTATGTTCTATGTAGGAGATGCAACATGAAGAAGATTGGAGACTGTAAGGTGTTGACAGGGAACAGTGTAGCTAGAAAGCATTAGAGTTGCACAAGCCAGTGCACTCTTAGTGCCGGTCCCAAGCCTGGATAAATGGGGAGGGTTGCGTTAGGAAGGGCATCCAGCGTAAAACATGTGCCAAATCAAATATGCGGATCACAAAAGAGAATTTCAAACCAGATCGGTCGAGGTCCGGGTTACCAACGACTGCAACAGGTATCGTTAGCCAACAAGGTACTGGTGGAAATTGGGCTACTGTTGGCCAAAGGAGGAGAAGGAGAGGAGGAAAATGACTACAGAGACAGCAGGAAAAGGAGAAGGGTAGGAGAGTGGCAGTTAGAATTGGTACTTTAAATGTTGGTACTATGACTAGTAAAGGGAGAGAATTAGCTGATATGATGGAGAGGAGAAAGGTAGATATGTTGTGTGTTCAGGAGACCAAGTGGGAAGGGAGTAAGGCCAGGAACATTGGAGGTGGGTTTAAACTGTTCTATTATGGTGTGGATGGAAAGAGAAATGGTGTAGGCGTGATTCTGAAGGATAAGTTTAGTAAGAGTGTAGTGGTGGTGAAGAGAGTTTCTGATAGGGTGATGAACGTGAAGCTGGAAGTTGAAGGTGTGCTGATAAATGTCATCAGTGCTTATGCTCCACAAGTGGGTTGTGAGATGGAAGAGAAGGAAAAATTCTGGAGTGAGTTAGATGAAGTGGTAGAAGGGGTACCTAGGAATGAAAGATAGTTGATTGGGCAGATTTTAATGGGCTTGTAGGTGAAGGGAACAGAGGTGATGAGGAGGTGATGGGTAGGTATGGCTTTAGGAGAGGAATGTGGAATGGCAGATGGTGGTAGATTTTGCTAAAAGGATGGAAATCACAGTGGTGAACACTTATTTTAAGAAGAAGGAGGATCATAGGGTGACGTGGGATATACGGATATAGGGGACAGTGTAGTTAGACAGTGGTGAAGAGGTGCTGGATGATTGGGCAACTACTGCAGAAGTGATAAGGGAGACAGCTAGAAAGGTACTTGGTGTGACATCTGGAAAAAGGAAGGAAGACAAAGAGACGTTGTGGTGGAATGAGGAAGTGCAGGACAGCATAAGGAGAAAGAGGTCGGCAAAACAGAATTGGGATCGACAGAGTGATGAAAAAAGTAGGCAGGAGTACAAGGAGATGTGGCAGCAGGTGAAGAGGGATGTGGCGAAAGCTATGGAAAAGTCATATGAGGCGCTGTATGAGAAGTTGGACACTAAGGAAGGAGAAACGGATTTGTACTGATTGGCCAGGCAGACCAGTTTTGACATCACTGGTGATACTGGAGAAAGTGCACCTCTTCAAGTCAAGTCAAGAAGCTTTTATATATAATCATAGACATTTTACAGATTTGAATGATGTATTGTTTTTATCTCTACGATTAATCAAGACAGTAATTTAAGTTCGTTTTGCCATTATGAGGGAAAAACCCACAAAATGCCACCCAGAGGGTAAATTGTGTGACTCATGGCGGATTTGGTGTTTGATTTGAGACTTGGCGCAGAAATAAAACAAAAGTTTACTGATTAAAAATATTTTTCGGTGGAGTTTATTTATTTATTTTATATCTAAGTAAAGAAGGGATGTCGTGAATAAGTGTATGTTTTGCTGGAGTTTTTAATTTCGCCTCTTTTATATTTACTTATTTATTAATGTATTTACATTTTTTTTTTAAATAAAAATGGTAAAAACAGAAATGCGCGCTGAATTGATAGCGCGTTAATAACATTTAGTGCCGTTTAAAATAATTTGAATTTTGACAGCCAAATATATATATATATATATATATATATATATATATATATATATATATATATATATATATATATTAATACAAAACTAATTAAAAATTTTGTTACCCATGGGCGTAAATTTCATTTAACAGTAAGGGGGGAAAAACTTTGCTTTTATTATTGTAGCATGGAGACTGCGTCATTATGGTCATTTTAGGTTTAAGTTTTTCTCAGGTTCAATGACAAAGCAAAACAAGGAATTAAAAAAAGTTTTAAAATTTTATTTAAAATGAATTAAGACACTTAAGAACAGAATATAAATTGATTATACAAAAAAATACAGTAAGGTCAGTTCGGACGTAGCACTGTGCTCATGTAGTAAATGCACAGATAAACAATATGCTAATTGTGGCCCGTAATGTTAAGTTAACATTATGCCAAGTCGTCCCAAATAAAACACTGCATGGGAAACGGCTTTGGCATGTTAGCTGCAGTGCACTATGCTACAAGCTATTGTAAACAAGCTAACGTTAACTAGATAAGTCATATTTTAATCGCTAATATAGACGATTCATGGAAAATTACATCGCTAATCAACATTTTTGCCGCAACTAATTTATGAATGAGTCTGCATCAACTACATTAAAGAGAATCGCTTTATTTAAAGTGAATAAAATACCCTAGTTAATGGAGTTGAACATTAATTGAGCCGCAGACACACACCTGACTCGTGTATGTAGAGTAGGTGAGATGAACTGGGAAAGCAGGCAGTGGGTCAAACCACTGTGAGGAAGGGGGGGAACTGTTTCTGAATGCATTTTTGCGGTTTTTTTTTCTACTTACACAATTATTTATGTATACATAGATATATTGTTTACAATAGAGAGTGCGATATTTTTTTTAGATAATTTTGAAGGGGACAACCCTCGGATGGGGGGGGGACATGTCCCCTCCGTCCCCCCCCTGGATTTACGCCCATGTTGTTACCTAATGAATGTGTCCAGGCTGAAGATCCACATACAGAACACAAGCAGAGAAAAGATGATGATGATCATGAATGTGTCTGTTCTCAGTCATGTTTACATCACTGACTCACTCTGTCTCATCCACGTTAACCCCAAACTTCTTACTGCCTTCTGTCTACTGATTCTTATCTTCGTAAAGAGTGAGAGTCAGGACTTTATATACCAGCGGATTGAAAAAGACGCGCAGTAACAGGAAATCAGTTGTTCGGCTGAAATCGGTGCGCAGTGAAAAGAAAAATTTGATATTTCACCAAATCAATTAATTAAAACTTAAGTAACGAGCCTGTTTTGAAAATGTAAGAAGTAAAAAGTACAGATATTTGTGTAAAAATGTAATGAGTAAAAGTAAAAAGTTGTCTGAAAAA
The DNA here is from genome assembly GCA_014706435.1 of Silurus glanis. NCBI lineage: Eukaryota > Metazoa > Chordata > Actinopteri > Siluriformes > Siluridae > Silurus > Silurus glanis. The sequence goes on along the minus strand of JAAIIK010000053.1, from coordinate 111,144 downwards.
TAAATAGTGGAGTAAAGTACTGATACCAGAAAAATCTACTTAAGTACAGTAACGAAGTATTTGTACTCCGTTACTTCCCACCTCTGTGCAGACCTGCAGTAACTACAGAGGAATAAAGTTGATCAGTCACACCATGAAGTTATGGAAAAGAGTAGTGGAAACCAGGCTGAGAGAAGAGGTGACCATCTGTGAGCAGCAGTATGGTTTCCTGCCGAGGAAGAGCACCACAGATGCATTATTTGGTTTGAGAATGTTGATTGAGAAGTATAGAGAAGGTCAGAAGGAGTTGCATTATGTGTTTGTGGATTTAGAGAAAGCGTACGACAGGGTGCCGGGAGAGGAGTTGTGGTATTGTATGTGGAAGTCAGCTGTGTCAGAGAAGTATGTGAGGGTGGTGCAGGACATGTATGATGTGCCACATCACTAGTCACTCTCCTCACTAGTCAACACATTTCCATTTCCATCCATTAGCATTGGTTATGTACCTAAATCCTTCAAACTGGCAGTTATCAAACCCCTAATTAAGAAACCTGACCTTGACCCATGTCAGCTGTCCAACTACAGGCCAATATCAAATCTCCCCTTTATATCCAAAATTTTAGAAAAGGTTGTAGCACAGCAGTTATGCTCACATCTGCTTATGAATAACATTTTTTAAATGTATCAGTCAGGATTTAGGCCTCATCATAGGTGGTAAATGACCTGCTATTGGCCCCTGATCAGGGTTTTGTCTCTTTACTTGTTCTGCTCGACCTTAGTGCAGCTTTTGACACCAATGATCACACTATACTGCTTGCTAGACTTGAGAACGTTGTTGGAATAAAGGGAACAGCTCTCTCTTGGCTCAGGTCTTATTTGACTGATCGCTATCAGTTTGTTGATGTAAATGGTGAGTTCTCCACACTCTCTGAGGTAAAGTTTGGTGTTCCTCAAGGATCCATCTTAGGCCCTGTAAGAATTACAGAATGCCTCAACCCAGATTCCACCCTACGCTATATCAAATTAAGCTCATCCGCAAAACTGCTTAAATTTCACAAAAGTATTTATGTAGTTTGACATAGAATTTCAGTTGTATCAATGCTAATCATAGTCTTAATTGAATCAGTCTGGGAGAGACAGCAAGCCATCAAGGACCATCTCTAACCAAAAGGTGTCTGAGACCATGATTATCATTTAAACAATACCCTATCCTGACCTGCTGGGGGGGGCAGCACCAGCAAAGGTGTCAACAACAGTGACCTCCGTCTCGATCACCCAGCAAGTTGTTCCTTCATGCATGTCCTACATCTAATTTACATTTAAAGGATAACTCTGGTCTATACTTCAAAGGGAAGAACAATATAAAATATCTGGGCAGAGTTTGCTCTGGGTTCTTTCTGACTCCGATGAACCCAAAGTGCTTCATGTATTTTGTCACTGCTTACGCTGTTATAAACCTCTTCATTACGATCTTCGTTGTCCTCATCATTTTTTCTTACATTGGCGAGCCACCCAGCGAGGGATTTCCGAAAAAAAAAAAAAAAGTGGGGAAAGGTAAGAAAACAGTTTCTTTCTTCTATGCTTTTATTTTATGTCAGGGAACCCCCTCGTTTTAAAAAACTCTAGAAAAGAAAGATTGCATGGGCAGAAAAGTATTTAGTTTATTCAGTATAAGCAGGAGGAGTTCTTAAGCCTATTCTGTACATTTCTGTGTAAGATTCTAACGGAACTGAATCAGCCCGACGTAGTGTGGCGGCAGAGTTGTATTGGAATTGTATTGTTTCTAAAGTAGCTGAAGCAAAGTGCTTAAGTTTATAAGTTTCTAAAGTAATTGAAACTTTCTGTGAGAGTACTATTACAGTTTCTAACGTAAGTGAAACTGGTAGTAGTGTAAAGAGCGCGAAGCACTGCGGCTCTGTAAAGTTTATAACAGTAACCCGAAGTACTGTGGTTTGTCCGACGCACTGTGACACTCTTGTTTTAAGCCCGAAGTACTGTGGCTAAGTACTGGTTTAGGATATTTAGGATATTAATGGTCTGGTTTAGGACAGAGACCATTAAGACGTCAGTTCCGACGTCAGTTCCTGTTTCCTGTTGTTGAACTGTTTGCCGGGAATTTAGTTTGTATTGGCGTTTAACATTTTTTACAGTTCGTTTTCTCTCTCTTTCATCGCTTTAAAATATCAAAATATCGTTTTGATTTCCTGCATCCTTTACTTTCCGTTGGCTCCGTCTCGTGTATTTTTGCTTTCGGAAGAGCGCTTTTTTCCCTGTTTGAGAATTTGAAAGCAGTGCGTGGAGGACATTCCCACCAGAACTACGAACACACACTACATTAACCACATTAAGGTACGTAATTTCTCTGCTATGGCGAACATCCAGTTCATTCAGTGTGTGAAGTGTGCCATGTTTAGTCAGTCTTTCTCCGTTGTTAGCGATAATTTTATCTGTAAGAAGTGTAAGCTAGTTTGCTCTTTGACGGAGAAGATCTTAGCATTAGAGGAGCGCATCCAGAGTCTAGAGAGAAGTAGTGAGTGCGAGAGCAGTCCAGGTTCTGCAGGGGAAAGTCTGGATGCCCTAGGTGAAGTTAATATTCCCCCGACTCCGGCATTAGAGCCCTCGCAGCGGGGCGAATGGGTGACGACTCGGCGGCATACTCGCAAAGCCAAAGCTAACGCTAAGGCTTGCCCACGGGAGCACCATTCCTCTCCGCTTCACGTGTCCAACAGGTTTGCTCTCCTCAGTGAAGCACCCGCTGAGAAACCTGAAAGAGCTCTGGTTTTAGGAGACTCCATTCTGAGGCACGTGAAATTAGCTAGACTTTTAGGGGCACCAGCAGCACAGGTTATGTGTATACCGGGAGCCAGGGCACCGGACATAGCAGGTCAGCTTAGATTCTTAGGAAAGCATAGGTTCTCTAAGATAATTTTTCACATAGGAGCTAATGATATACGCCTTCGACAGTCAGAGGTTACTAAGAGTAATATTATAGAGGTGTGTAAATTAGCGAAGGCAATGTCCGATGCAGTAACATGCTCTGGCCCCATCCCAATGCGACGTGGCGATGTAGCCTACAGCAGGTTATGGTCGCTGAACTGCTGGATGTCCGAGTGGTGCTCCAAAAACAATGTGGGCTTCATTAATAATTGGAGCATTTTTGAGGGCAAGGCTGGCCTGTTAGGGCGGGACGGTGTCCATACCACTCGGGAAGGTGCTGCTCTCATTTCTTGTAGTATAGGTCATAGTCTCAGAACAGCACTAGTTAACAAGTGACTGTCAGGCTAAACCGACCGTCTGCTAGCTGCACAGAGTCGTCACTCAGGATCCACCAAATTGAGACTGTGTCTGTCCCCCGAGCGAAACCAAAATATAGGAATTTTCAGAAAGTCTGTTTTAGTAACCTGATTAACATTAAATTAAATAGGACTGAACGCACAGCCAGCACCTCTGATCTAAAGATAGGATTGCTGAATATTAGATCTCTCACGTCTAAAGCGCTTACTATAAACGAAATTATTACCGACCAGGAGTTTAAAATAATGTGTTTGACAGAAACGTGGATTAAACCGAATGAATATTTAGCATTAAATGAAGCGAGACCTCCTGGGTATAGTTACATACACCAACCCCGTCTAAATGGCAGAGGAGGTGGAGTCACAGCTATTTATAATAATAATCTAAGCGTCACACAAAAGACTAAACACAAATGTAAAACATTTGAAGTTCTTTACACCAGCATAAAATATTCAGTGTCCGAAAGCAGGTCCAGTCAGTCAATTCCACTAATTATTATTTATAGACCCCCAGGGCCCTACTCTGATTTTCTCATAGAATTTGCAGATTTCATCACAAATTTAGCTACTTCTTTAGACAAAGCATTAATTGTTGGTGATTTTAACATTCATTTTGATAATCAGGAAGACTCCTTAAGAGCAGCTGTTGTGTCCATTCTAGATTCAGTTGAAATTAATCAGAATGTTATAGGACCCACTCATAGTGGTGGACACACTCTCGATTTGTTGTTAACATTTGGATTAAAAATAAAAAACGTAGTCATAATTCCACAGTCTGAAGCTATTTCAGACCATTATCTCATCTCTTTTAAACTCTGCCTCAGTCATTGCATTACTACTTCACCACGTTATCGTGTTAAGCGTACTTTCACGTCAGCTACAGCAGCGCGTTTTATTAACAATCTTCCAGAAATTACGATATTAGATAGATCTCCGTCTGACCCCGCAGAGCTCGACTGGGCCACTGAATACCTAGAATCAACATTAAGTTATATTTTAGATGATGTAGCTCCCCTTAAGACCAAAATGATCAGGGAGAAAAAATTAGCACAGTGGTATAATGATCATACACGCACCTTAAAACAGACCACTCGGAAATTAGAACGTAAATGGCGTCAAACAAAATTAACAGTATTTCAAATAGCATGGAAGGAGAGCCTCCTAATTTATAGAAAATCTCTTAGTGCTGCTAGATCAGCATATTTCTCCACCCTCATAGAAAATAACAAGCATAATCCTAGATTTCTATTCAGCACGGTAGCAAAATTAACAGGGAATAAAAGCACTGCACTCACATGCACACCATCATTAGGTAGTAATGATTTCATGGACTTTTTTAATAATAAAATTGAAAACATCAGGCAAAAAATCCAGACAGTTAATATAAATCCAAATTATTTTACAAGTAACCCTGTAGACAGCAGTGTAATTATAACAGACAATCAATTACAAAGTTTTACTCCTATTCATGAGAATGACTTAATTTCATTAATTTCCTCATCAAAATCATCAACCTGCATTCTCGATCCCTTGCCTACAAGTTTCTTTAAACAGATAATTCCAGAGGTAATTGAACCTGTTTTAAAAATAATAAACTCTTCCATTAGCACTGGTTTTGTACCAAAATCCTTCAAACTGGCAGTTATCCACCCCCTAATTAAGAAACCTGACCTTGACCCATGTCAGCTGTCCAACTACAGACCAATATCAAATCTCCCCTTTATAGCCAAAATTTTAGAAAAGGTTGTAGCACAGCAGTTATGCTCACACCTACTTATGAATAACATTTTTGAAATGTATCAGTCAGGATTTCGGCCTCATCATAGCACAGAGACGGCGCTAGTTAAGGTGGCAAATGACCTGTTATTGGCCTCTGATCAGGGTTTTGTCTCTTTACTTGTTTTGCTCGACCTTAGTGCAGCTTTTGACACCATTGATCAAACTATACTACTTGCTAGATTTGAGAACGTTGTTGGAATAAAGGGAACAGCTCTCTCTTGGCTCAGGTCTTATTTGACTGATCGCTATCAGTTTGTTGATGTAAATGGTGAGTTCTCCACACTCTCTGAGGTAAAGTTTGGTGTTCCTCAAGGATCTGTCTTAGGCCCTCTGCTTTTCTCTTTATATATGCTGCCTCTTGGTGAAATTATTCATAAACATGGTATTAGATTCCATTGCTATGCTGATGATACACAGCTGTATATTTCAGCAAAGCCAGATGAGAGAGATCAGCTTAACAATGTTGAGAAATGTGTAAAGGACATTAGACAGTGGATGCTCGATAACTTTCTTCTGCTCAACTCAGATAAGACGGAAGTACTTTTACTAGGACCACATGCAGCTAGAAGCAAACTTTCCGATTACGTAGCATCTCTGGATGGTGTTTCTGTTTCAGCGTGTATGGCTGTCAAAGACTTTGGTGTTATTATTGACCCTAGTCTTTCCTTTGAGGCTCACGTGAATAATATTACCAGGATCGCCTTCTTTCACCTTAGAAATATTGCTAAAATTAGAAATATGATGTCGTTACAGGATGCAGAAAAACTAGTTCATGCTTTTGTTACTTCTAGATTAGACTACTGTAACGCTTTACTGTCTGGGTGTGCGAGTAAGTGCATAAATAAGCTTCAGTTGGTTCAGAATGCAGCAGCAAGAGTCCTCACTAGATCTAGGAAATATGACCACATCACCCCTGTATTAATCAGTCTACACTGGCTCCCAATCAAATCTCGCATTGATTATAAAATACTACTACTGACGTATAAAGCACCTAACGGTCTCGCACCGCAGTATCTGAGTGAACTTCTGTACCAGTATGATCCTCCACACCTACTTAGATCAAAAGGTGCTGGCTATCTGTTGGTTCCTCAAATAATGAAGACTACAGCAGGGGGCAGATCTTTCTCTTATAAAGCCCCACAGTTATGGAACAGCCTTCCTATCAGTGTTCGGGACTCAGACACAGTCTCAGTGTTCAAGTCGAGGTTGAAAACGTATTTATTCAGTCAAGCCTTTAATCAGTAGATTTTTTTCTCAGGTAAAGGCCCAGATCTGGAGGGAACATTGATATAGAGTGTTTGGTGAACTGGGATATTTGTATGCTGTCGTCCCCTCACATTCACGCATTCACTCAGGTTTGTTGATGGTGGTGTGGTGGGCCGTCTCTTATCCCAGAGATCCCTCATATCTGTGTTGCCTTCTGGTTCTCCCTTTTAGTTATGCTGCCATAGCGAGTCTTGCTGGAGTCCAAACTGCACAGTGACTTTAACTCTCATACAACAATAGGTACACTTAATAATCCATATCCTTCTCTTCTTGTCACCCTCTTCTCGCTCTCTCTCTCTCTCTCTCTCTCGGTCGAGTTAAACATGCTCCTGAGGCTCCAGTGACCACTGTTCCTGCCCCTCTCCCCTCCGTGGATCTCCCCACTTCGTCCAGGCCTGCCTCTGGATAGTGTTCTCTTCGACTGGAGGCCACTCTGTGCAGCTGGGGACGGTTTCTCATCAACGCCTTGGGTGGTTCCATGAAATTCCGGAGTAAGAACGGGAGCTTTGAGGATGGATTGGACTGTAGTTGATGTCAACAGTCTCCTACACTGAATCAGGAATACAGTTCGCTTCTGATCATCATCACTGTACCCCGCAACATTGTATACCTGCTACAAATGGACATTCGGTGTAACCCAGATGAGGATGGGTTCCCTC
>JAAIIK010000053.1:83982-94168 GCA_014706435.1 Silurus glanis | reverse complement strand
TTATGCCATCTCGGGGAGTTTTTCCTTGCCACAGTCGCCACCGGCTCGCTCATCAGGGACAAACTTACTTATAAAGAACATATTCACTTTTAATCACCACATTATCTGTGTAAAGCTGCTTTGAGACAATGTTCATTGTTAAAAGCGCTATACAAATAAAAATGAATTGAATTGAATGTATGAGGACAGTGTGACAGCAGTGAAGTGTGCAGTAGGAACGACAGACTGGTTCAAGGTGGAGGTTGGACTGCATCAAGGATCGGCTCTTTGCCGTTTCCTGTTTGCAGTGGTGATGGACAGGTTGACGGACGAGGTCAGACAGGAGTCTCCATGGACTATGATGTTTGTGGATGATATTGTGGTTTGTGGTGAGAGTAGGGGGCAGGTTAAGAAGAGCCTGGAGGAGTGGAGGTATGCGCTGGAGAGAAGGGGAATGAAAAGCAGTAGGACTTAGACAGAGTACATGTGTGTGAATGAGAGGAAGGGCAGTGGAGTGGTGCGGTTGCAGGGAGAAGAGGTGGAGAAGGTGGAGGAGTTTAGGTACCTGGGGTCAACAGTGCAAAGTAATGGAGAGTTTGTTAGACAAGTGATGAAAAGTGTGCAGGCAGGGTAGAGTGGGTGGAGAAGAGTGGCAGCAGTGATTTGTGATAAAGGGGTGTCTGCGGGAGTAAAGGGGAGAGTTTGTGTGGTAGAACTGCGATGTTGTGTGGTTTGGAGACAGTGGCATTGGGTGGAGGATGGGGGGTGGAGCTGGAGGTGGCAGAGCTGGGGATGTTGGGGTTTTCGTTGGAAATGACAGGAATGGACAGGATTGGAGGGGGGTTTGTTAGAAGGGCAGCAAATGTGGGTCGTTTTGAAGACGGGGTGGGGGAGGCGAGATTGGGATGGTTTGGACATGTGCAGAGGAGGGACATGGGGTGTATCAGTGGAAGGGTGCTAAGGATGGAGCCACCGGGAGGGAGGAAGACCAGGGAGGCGGTTTGTGGATGTGGTGAGGGAGGACATGCGGGTGGTTGGGTTGTGGGGGGGGCAGATGTGGAGGACAGAGTGGTGTGGGGCGGATGATCCGCTGTGGCGACCCCTAATGGGAGAGGCCGAAATAAGAAGGAGAACATCTAGAGAAGTTCGCTACACAAACAGCGTAAATGCAAACATCTGCGTCCACTGTTCATTAAATGTTGGTGCAAGAACGCGCCTAGCGCCGTGCACGTTAACTTAAAAGCAAGCGTGAGAACAGTCTGCTGTCATGCTGCAAAGAAACAGATGGATGCACCATTAACTGTTCATAAAAGTACGGTGGCCGAAAAGTGCAAAACACATTACCAAATCCGAAAACAAAATAACAAATGCAAAAACAAAATATATGCAAACTGTTGTAATTCCTACACCGCTCACCTGATTTGGATGTAAATGCCCTCAAATTAAAGCTGACAGTCTGCAGTTAAAGAACAACTTGTTCGTGTAATTTCAAATCCATTGTGGTGGTGTATAGAGCCAAAAATGTTAGAATTGTGTCGAAGTCCCAATATTTATGGACCTGACTGTATACACATTGGAAAGAAAGCCTGACCTAAAGTTGTTTCCTGTTTAGATTAGAATATATACTAGCCGGAGATGTGTGAGCCCAGATAAAGACTCCCTGTATAACCTACATACTAACATTGTAAATATTCTATAGACACTGAACAGACAAAGGAATATGTGTGAACCAGTGTGAGAACCATCTTAATACTAACACCCTGTTTATTTTTATCCTTTTTTTATTTAATTTTATTATTATCTATTTTTTTATCTTTCCTTTTTATATATATTTGTATAAATACAAATATATATGTGCATATATTTGTATTTTCATACACCTGTTCTGTGAATTGTAATGTAAATTGTACTTGTTATTACCACGTTGTTTGTATATGGCTAACTGCTTAATAATAAATAAATAAATAAATAAACAAACAAACAAACAAATAATTAAATGAATAAATAAAAATACTGTTGTACTTCCTGTATATCTTGAATGACAGGTGTTTTGTCCAATGATCAGTAAGTGTTTCATGCACAAACTATACCTACCTTTTCCGGAATTGTCGTTGTGTTTTCGGATTTGTTAATGTGTTTTCGTGCAACAATTCAGACAAACCGGAAAAGGTAGGTATAGTTTGTGCATGAAACACATATTTTGAATGACAGGTGTCTCGTCCAATGATCGGTAAGTGTTCCATTAACAAACTATACTTACCTTTTCTGGTTTGTCTGAATTGTTGTTGTGTTTTTCGGATTTGTTCATGTGTTTTCGGATTTGTTATTTTGTTTTTGGATGTTATTTTGTTTTTGCATTTGTTATTTTGCCACCGTATAAAAGACTCATTTACAGATGCTTTAAACTGTTAATTGTGTATATATATATATATATATATATAATTTGTATTTTATTTATTATGTTATCAACATTGTGTATGAAAGTGTGTGTATGTGTGTGTATATATATATATATATATATAAAATTAACAACAATAAGATTATTATTGTTTTTCCAAATAGAGGAATTTGGAAAACATTTTAATTATTGTAAAGTGCTGAATAAAATACTGGAATTTGTTACCCCACTCTATGAATTGAGTTTAATCTTCTCCATATTCATGCTAGTGATGTCTAAACCTGTATAACCCTGAACTGTAACAGACTTACTGCAGGGTTACCATCTGAAAAGGCACTAATACAGGTTATCAAAATCCGGTACACACACAGTGACTTTAATGTTCTCCACAAAGCCATTAAAATAATGACCATATTGTTATGTGGTTAATAATGCCTAATTCACAAGTCTGATTATTTAGATCTGATTAAGTGTCCTCAAGTGTCTCATGAATGTAATGACAAATTTTAATCACAAATGTAAAAATAAATCCCATTTAATACTGTTGTATAGTGTAATATACATGCAATGAATCAATGAACATTTTTTTTTACATTTCTAATGTGTGCTAAAAATTATGTTTATAATAAAAATGACAAATTTTTACAACGATTTAGTGGTAACTTTAATACTAAAATAGTTTAACAATAATAATAACAGGGATGGGAGGAGAATCTTCAGAAGGGCTGAGGGCTCATAGTCATAGAAGTGCGCTTGGGGAGAAGCGTAGTTGATCCGAGATGCACGGGGAGGAGAAGCGCAGCCGGTACAGGATTGTGGAGTCCGGACGGAACGGAACACCTAGAGTCCTGCATGAATCACGGAACACATACCTTCACAACCAATACATACAATAACGAACAAAGGAGTGATTGTGAGTGAGGAGCTTATGTAGAAGTGGGGTGGAGTGATGATGAGCCCCAGGTGTGCGTGATTAAGCCTGGCGCTCCAGAGAGAGCGGAGGCATGAGTGATCATGAGCCCCAGGTGTGCGTGGTTAAGCCCGGAGCTCTAGGGAGAGCGGAGGCATGAGAGCCACCAAAGGGGGCGTGGCAGGTGGATCCCTGACATGGGAGACGGAGAGACGTCTACGGCGGAGGCCGGAGGCAGAGAGACGTCTTCAGCGGAGTCCAGAGGCTGAGCAACCTCTATGGCCGAGACCAGAGACCGAGTGACGCACTCGGCGGCGATCAGGGGCGGACAGACGCACACTGGAGAGGACTGGAGCGGAGCGATGTCCACTCCGGAGACCCGGAACGGAGCAACGCCTTCGGCGGAGACCAGGAACGGGAAGACGTTCTTGGTGGTGTCCTGAGGCTGAGCGACGCCTTCAGAGGAACTCGGGAGTGCTTTGTCATCCTCTGTGGAATGTGGAGGCGAGCCATCACCCGGGGAGGAACCCAGAGGCGAGACGTCCCCCGGAGAGGAACCCAGAGGTGAGACGTCGCCTGGAGAGGAATGCTGAGGCGTGACCTCGTCTTCAGATGGTCAAGGAGGTGTGGCTTCGCCTTCAGATGGATTTGGAGGCGAGCCGTCGCTTTGTGGGAGACTTGGTCCTGAGACGTCCTCATCGGAGGAGCTCGAGAGCGAGACGTCGTCGACGGAGGAGCTCGAGAGCGAGACGTCGCCTTCAGGGGAGCTTGGGAGCGAGACATCACCGAAGGAGGGAGATGGAGAGGTTTGGAGGCGAGACGTCGCCATCGGAGGACCTCAGAGGCCTGACGTCGCCATCGGAGGAGCTCAGAGGCGTGACGTCGCCCTCGGAGGAGTTCAGAGACGAGACGTCACCGTCAGAGGAGTTTGGGGCTGTAGTGTCACCCTCAGAAGAGTCTGGGACCGTGACATCACTGACGGATGGCTCCAGAAGCGACCTGGGGCTGTCAGAGGTGGTACAACGTCCCTTTCGCGGCCAGGCAGTGGTACAACGTCCCTTTCGCGGCCAGACGGCGGTTCGGCGTCCCCTTCGTGGCCAGGTGACGATGTAATGGCACCCTCGGCGGGACACTGGAGCGCTCTGAGGAGCCCAAGAATGGAGTGAAGCTCCCGGGGAAACCCTGCAGCGAAGAGGAGCTCTCGTGGAATTCCTGGGGTGGAGAGGAGCTCTCCTGGAAACCCTGGGGTGGAGCGGAAGCCCTGGAGCGGAGCGGAGCTCTCGTCGAAACTCTGGGGCGGAGCGGAGCTCTCCTGGAAGCCCTGGAGCGGAGCGGAGCTCTCGTCAAAACTCTGGGGCAGAGCAGAGCTCTCCTGGAAACTCCGGGGCGGCGCGGCGCATCCACGGGAACCCCGGAACAGGGCGGCACGCTTGTGGAAGCTCTGTGGCGGAGCAGAGCGCTCGTGGAAACCCTGGGGCAGAGTGGAGCGCTCGTGGAAACCCTGGGGCGGAGCGGAACGCTTGTGGAACCAAGAGGAGCTCTCTTGCACACTCTTTGCAGCTGGGGACGGTTTCTCATCAACGTCTTGGGTGTTTCCATGAAATTCCGGAGTAGAACGGGCGCTTTGAGGATGGATTGCACTGTAGTTGTTGTCAACAGTCTCATACACTGATTCAGGAATACAGTTTGCTTCTGATCATCATCACTGTACCCCGCAACATTGTATATCTGCTACAAATGGACATTCGGTGCAACCCAGATGAGGATGGGTTCCCTCTTGAGTCTGGTTCCTCTCAAGGTTTCTTCCTTATGCCATCTCGGGGAGTTTTTCCTTGCCACAGTCGCCACCGGCTTGCTCATCAGGGACAAACTTACTCATAAAGAACATATTCATTTTTAATCACCACATTATCTGTGTAAAGCTGCTTTGAGACAATGTTCATTGTTAAAAGCGCTATACAAATAAAAATGAATTGAATTGAATTGAATCTTGGAAGCCCTGGAGAGGAGATGAGCTCTCGGCGGAACACTGGGGTGGAGCCCTCCCAGAATCAAGGGGGCTGTAAGGTGGATCCGCCGGATTCATCCCGAACATCCCCGTGAGAAGCCCAATGAAATGGGCACACGAGCGGAAATCCCCTCCAAATGCGCTCCTGATTTTAGCCATTTCGGTGGTGTAAGAGGAGGGATAGAAACTCATATATTCACACACGCTCCATATGAAACCGCTCCACTCGCTGCCATATCGCCGGAAAAGCGAGCCGGGAATTCCATAAGACTCGCAGGGGGCGTGGCGCGTTGTTGCACGTTCCCGAGCCGGCGAGGATGAATCGACAGCCGCACACTTTTGTCTGATTTTATAGGCTGGACGTCACGGAGCCTTCGATTGGCTCATTCCGTCTTAAGTGTGTAAAAAAAAAAAAGGGGCGAAAACCGGAAAACAGTACAAAAAATCAAAAGCCGGCAAACAGAACATTAGGGGCAGTGCAAGAAAACCAAACCCAAAAACAGCCCAGAGTTCAAACCAGAGCAGAGGCAATGCAGAATAGGGTACAGAGTCACAATCAGGGTCAGGAACAGGTACGGGTACAGGAACAGGTACGGGTACAGGAACAGGTAACGGTACAGGTACAGGTGCAGGTTGAGGGACAGGTACAGGATCCAGAGCAGGCAGGGTGGCAAGAGTATTCCCAGGGACTTTAGGAAGCCGCTGAGATAACCTGGCCCCGAACTAAAGTCTTGGGTGTCCTTAAATACTGTGTGGCGCGGGAAAAAGTGCACGATGGCCACCGGAAGTGCACGCCCCGAAACCGGAAGATCCTGACAGGGACCGCCAGAAGCGGTGTATATATGGAGGCGGGACTCCCGCATCACTGTCCTGATTGGTCTGTCAAGCGACAAACATGGTGTGATTGGTGCTTCCGGGATTGGTCACACCCGAGGCGATTCCCATAGTATGATACCTCACTCCTTTTGTCAGAGAGCAGTTTTTCCCCTGCTGTTTCTTTATTAAAGAGTGTTTTCATCATATCCCTGTTGCATCCTACATAATCTTATCACTGTCAGTCTGTCTCCATATGAAGGAAAACAGCTTCTCATCTACGTATATTTAGCAGCTTTTACACTTAAAGATAGAACTTAAACAATATATTTGTTAAATCAAATCTAAATATATAAAAAATATGTAAAGTATATAGAATTATATTATATTTAAATTATATGTAAAGTGCGATTATAAAAAGTCGCAATTACCTTTTTCTTTTTTTTTTTTTAATCAGTGGCAGAAACGGGCTTCTATATTTTATTTATCCTCCTCACAGGGAAGCTAATAAAAATACTCACACTACTTCTTTAACATCAATTATTATTTCTGGTTTTGTCCCAAAAAATCAAGTTTGGCGGTAGTACAGGCAATCTCCCATCATAGCTGGAGATTTGAAATTAGATTAAAGAAGAAAAAATCAACCCAAGACTGCAATGTTATTTTACAGTACATGATGCAGGATGATTTTACAGTATGATACCATATTTAGTAATGAATCAGACCAAAAAAATTTAAACTATAGTATATTTCACTTTATAAAACATTTTTTTACTCTTGTATAGAAATGCAGTTTATTATTGTAAGAAATCTCCTTAAATTCTACATGCTTACATTGTATGCTCTTGTGAGGACAGACAGGTCCGGTTCATAGACCCCCTGGCCTCCTTCCTTCCACTATTCAGAATAAATAAAAAGCACTTTAAACTAATTTAATGTCTAACATTTTTATTTATACAAAACATATTTACTTAAATGTGTATATTAATTAAACTTTAACTATGGTCAACACTAAAAATGATAAAAGGGAAAAAAAAAAGGTATGAAAGGTAATCTGAACCAGCTTCTTTTTCTTCTTTGGACATGACATGTCATTAGCTAGGCTACACTGTAATAATAGTTGGCTTTGATAATGTTTTTCTCATCACTTTAAAATGCTAACTTTATTAGGTTTAAGATTATAAAATGTGATAAATAACTCACATAGACACTGACTAAATCACCCAGGACTTTTAGTAATTTGTTCGGTAATTTATTTACAGTAACAGACTTGCCCACTATTTGGAATAATTTACATTTTCCCCTACCCTATACAGAAAAATGGGGGTAAATGTCATTTTTATGTAGCATCTGGGATTGCTGTTTTTATTTACAAACTTAAAGTTTTTCTGTAATATTTTTGTAAAGTTTTTTTTTTTTCAGTTTTTTGAAAGCCCTTATGCTGTTTTGAACTCAGCTGCAAACTATAAACCGGCTGCAAATAATAAACCATCATTAAATGGGGCTGACATGAATCGGCAGAATAAGGTAGCATTTTTTTTTAGAAATACTTTATAATAAAAAATACATGATAATAGCACACAAATCTGCACCACAAGCTGTGGTTTCTTTGCATGCCTGTTTAGATTCTCGCTTAGCAACCTTTAAGGGATGCCTTCGTTTCAGCACCACCGAAATGCATTCAGATTGCATTGATTGGTGAACTACTGTATAGGTTTGTTAGGGTTATAAGTAACCCCCGTGCAAGCCAGAAGCGCTCTGCCTATATGCTCTGCCTATAGCTAGACCAGCCATGATAGAGAACGAATTCCCTTTCTGTGTGCGTTCCAGTGACCACTTTTAGGAACATTTTAGTGAAAAGTTTAGAAGCAGAGGTGGGAAGTAATGTAAAGTAAAGTACAAATACTTTGTTACAGATTTTTCTGGTATCAGTACTTTACTGATACTGGTTTACTGGTGACATGATCAATATTTTTTCATCTCACTGAGTGCCGTTTTTAGCCCTTCAGCCTATCAACCCAGCCTACAAAGCTAACAACGAGCAAGAGAGAAGGCAACAGGAAGTATGGCTAATGTGGAGGAGACAGAAGGCAGCAATGTAAGCATGACTGAGAACAGATACATTCCTAATTGCCTGCTAATCTTTTCTCTGCTTGTGTTCTATAGGGTGGATGTTCAGCCGGGATACATTTATTAGGTAACACGATTTGAAATTCCTTTTGTATTAATAATAGGGCTGTCGAGTTCCGGTTAAGTCGGTTTGCTGAATGGTTGCGCTTTTCAACGCTCTGTGGATTCCCATAATTACCAAGCCTGATATCCAAAATACTTGTTTTTCTTTTTGACTTGTGCTCTGCAAAACATTAAGCATATCCTCGCGACAGCAGAGTAGGAGAGATAAAAAAGATACAATGGATTCGGCTGTGGATGATCCAGGATACACTTTTGAATCAGATGCTATACAACCTGGCACCATTGCTAACTCTGAGGCTGAAACTCAACCCGATAACAGCGAAATTCTCTCTACTCTAAACGGTCTGAAGAGTAAATTTTTATCCCAATACAAGGAGGTTCTAGCAGCCATGAAAGAAGTCAGAGAGGATTTCTCTTCTTTTGCTGAAAGACTTACTTTAGAGGCCAAGAACTGAGTAGGTCAAACCGAAGACGACATTGGCGATCTTAAAGGCAGGGTTACCAAACTCGAGAAAACTGTATCGGATCTTGCTTCTGCTCTTGACTTGGCCGAATGTAGAAGCCGGCACTCTGGGACTTCCAAACGAAATTGAGGGAAATAATCCTGCCTCGTTTTTGGAAAACTGGCTCCCTCAGGTTCTGGGTGCGGACACTTTCCCGGTGATCAACGGGCATACAGGTACACCCAATGGTAATCAAAATGGAAATACACCAACAAGGCCAAAAACCAAAGCCGAAAAATATTCTGGTCACCTATGGAGACAGTCGTCACTTCTTCAACTCTCCCGAAAAAGCAAACAAATTCATCGCTGGCTTGCAAAAGGATGCTGAAGGAGAGGAGCACCACACTACAGAGTAGTCATTTGTAGAAATTAAAGGTTTTTTTATTGGCTTTATGTTTTCCAAGTGCTTAATCTCACTACAATGTAAGCCAGTAAGGTTGGTAATTTTGGATTTCATAGCTCACAAGGTCTGGCCTGATTTAGAAAAAGAAAGTTAAAACTGAGTGGATAGGCTTGATGTAAATTCATTTTCCTGTGGTTAACGGGCATAATATCTAATGTATATATTAGATGTGAATGATTTATTAGCATGTGAATGAATTATAGGTTTTTTTGGATAGTTTTTATTTTCTACTTAATTCAGCAACCTTATAGCATTCCTATTAGAATACATAACTAGGACTCTAGTCATAGAAGGGATGTTCGCCATGCACTTTTTTAGTAGTGCGTGTGCTGGGGTTATTTTGTGTTATAGTGGTTCACTAAAATGTTCCTAAAAGTGGCCACTGGAACGCATACAGAAAGATGTTCATTTAATAATTTTTTTATTTTTTATTTTTTATTTCTATCCCCCTTTTTCTTCTCTTCCTTCCCCCTCTTTCCCTCTCTCTTCAAGTCGAGTCAAGAAGCTTTTATTGTCATTTCAACCATATATAGCTGAAGCAGTACACAGTGAAATGAAACAATGTTCCTCCTGAACCCTGATGCTACATTAAACAACAATCACAGAAACAGAAAACACGGGAAAGGACTAGTAAGTGTCCTCGCCACATAAAGTGCATGTGTGCAACCTGGTGCAAACAGCGCAAAGACAACACAAGACAGTTCAAGACAACACAAGACAGTGGAAAGACAACACAAGACAGTGCATAATAAGATAAAGTGAACAAAATTGAACAGTAGCCAAAATGTTGTGCAAAAGAGCAATATAGCAGCAGTTCAGGAAAGATGTGCAAAAAAACGGCATGTAAACAGTTTGTAGTACTGAAGTCATGGGTGTGAGAAGTGAGTATGAGTGTGTGTTAAGTCCGGGTTGTACAGATCAGTCACACAGTTGTGTGTGTGTGTGTGTGTGTGTGTGTGTGTGTGTGTGTGTGTGTGTG
>JAAIIK010000053.1:8192-57642 GCA_014706435.1 Silurus glanis | reverse complement strand
ACACACACACACACACACACACACACGTTATATACACATAATTGAATGTGAAATGTTGGGCAGAATGCACAGTAAGGATATAAAGGTACATATAGATAAAAATAGTGCAGATGTAATGATGAGTAAAAAGGATATACTATGTAATATGTACATGTATAGTACAGCGGTTATATACAGTGTTTTGTTTTGTGTTTTGTTTTGTTTTGTAGTGATCTAGTGGTGTAGTGTAGTGTAGTGTTCAGTAGTGTGATGGATGGAAAAAAGCTGTCCCTAAACCTGCTGGTTCTGATGCGTAAGGTCCTGTATCTCCTTATTGATGGAAGGAGGTTAAACAGTTTGTGACTGGGATATGAAGAGTCCTTGATAATGTTGTGAGCTCTGCGCAGACATCTGCTTTGGTGAAGGTGTTCAATGGCAGGTAGTTGAGTGCCAGTGATGTGTTGGGCTGTTTTGACCCCCCTTTGCAGGGCTTTACGTTCACACACAGTGATGCCTCCGTACCATACAGTGATGGAGTTGGTCAGGATGCTCTTGATGATGCAGCGGTAGAAACTCATTAAAATCCCTGGGGACAGATAAGATTTCTTGAAACTTCTCAAGAAGTACAGGTGGTGTTGTGCTTTTTTAACCAGGGCTGAAGTGTTCTGCTGCCATGACAGATCCTCAGAGATGTGAACTCCCAGGAACTTAAAGCTGGAGACTCGCTCTACCTCACTTCCATTGATGTTGACTGGTAGATGTCTCCTGCTGTTGGATTTCCGAAAGTCCACAATGAGCTCTTTAGTCTTTGTGGCGTTGAGGGTCAGGTTGTTGTTGGCACACCATGCTGTCAGATTTCGGATCTCTTCCCTGTAGGCTGATCCGTCGTTGTTGTCGATCTGGCCGACCACGGTGGTGTCATCTGCATACTTGACGAAGATGTTGGAGTTATACAGAGGAGCACAATCGTGGGTGAACAGGAAGTAGAGTAGTGGGCTCAAAACACAGCCCTGCGGGATGCCAGTGTTCAGAATGAGGGTTGAGGATACCTGGTTGCCCAACCTAACAGATTGAGGTCTGTTGGTGAGAAAGTCCAGAATCCATCTGCAAGTGGAGGTGCAGATACCCAGGTCCCTGAGCTTAGTGATCAGTACAGTGGGGAGGACTGTATTAAACGCAGCGCTAAAGTCAATGAACAGCATTCTGATGTAGGTGTTGCTTTTATCCAGGTGGGTAAGAGCTGAATGAAGGGCTGTGGAAACTGCATCCTCTGTCGACCCGTTCGGGCGATAGGCAAACTGGTGTGGGTCCAGTGTAGGTGGTAGGTCCGCAGTGAGATGATTCAGGACCAGTTTCTCAAAGCACTTCATAGCGATAGGGGTGAGTGCAACTGGGCGAAAGTCATTCAGGCATTCGGCAGCTGAGTGCTTAGGCACATGTATGATGGCAACATGTAGGCATGTAGGAACCGTGACTTGGGCCAGTGACAGGTTGAAAATGTCAGTGAAAACCTGTGCCAGTTGTCCAGCGCATGCTCTGAGAACACGTCCTGGTATGCCATCCGGGCCAGCTGCCTTGCGTGCATCCACTCTACTAAACACTGAATAGATGTCCATTGTTGAGAGTGAAAGTGGGCTGTAAGCAGTAGAAGAGTCCGTAGTTGAGGTGAAATATCCTGTGCTTTGAATCGAAACGAGCAAATAAGAGATTGAGTTTGTCCGGTTGGAAGGCACTGCTGGTTGGTTGAGCTGTATGTTTGTATTCTGTGATGGTCTGGATGCCTTTCCTGGATGAGTTTAGCTCTCCTGATGCCTCTTTTCAGGTTGGCCCTGGCTCTGTTGTAGTCCTCTACATTGCCAGATTTAAAGGCAGCATCTCTTGCTTTCAACAGGAGACGGACTTCAGAGTTCATCCACGGCTTCTGATTAGGACAGCATTTCACGTGTTTGACGGTATCCAAAACAGATGACATGTAAATGTCCATGTTCATGTTAGTCAAGTCAAGTCAAGTCAAGTCAAGTTTATTTATATAGCGCTTTTCACAACAGACATTGTCTCAAAGCACCTTTACGAAATCAACAGTTAAGGTGAATGGTGTGCATTTATCCCTGATGAGCAAGCCTGTGGCAACTGTGGCAAGGAAAAACTCCCTTAGATGTAATGAGGAAGAAACCTTGAGAGGAACCAGACTCAAAAGGGGAACCCATCCTCATTTGGGTGACATCAAGAGTTTGATCATAAATCTTTCAACAATACAGAACACTGCTGTTCATGATATTAACAGCACAAGTTGATAATGTGCATGTGATCAGATGTTCTGGAGCACAAGGTTATGATGTGAGACGTATGTTATGTGTAGCTGATGCTGGATCTATGATGATCACAAATGTTGAGCTCAGTAGCTCCTACTTTTATACCAAAGACTGTAGAAAGAACATTTACTTATAATCTTATACTCCAGTACTCATGTTAGTTCTCACTCTCCAGTGTTCTGTATTGTGACGAATTGTAGCATGTTAAAAGACTGGAGAGATACATGGGAGCCAAACCATTTAGTGCTTTATAAGTAAGAAGTAGTAGTTTGAAGTCTATTCGAAACTTAACAGGAAGCCAGTGCAGGGATGATAAGATTGGGGTTATATGGTCATATTTTCTTGACCTAGTAAGAACTCTTGCTGCCGCATTCTGAACTAACTGAAGCTTGTTTATGCAGGACATCCACCTAGTAATGCATTACAATAGTCTATTCTGGAGGTCATGAACGCATGGACAAGCTTCTCTGCATCGGATATAGATAACATGTTTTTTAAGTTAGAAATATTTCTAAGGTGAAAGAAGGCTGTTTTTGTAACTTGATTGATATGATTTTTAAAAGATAAGTTGCTGTCTAAGATAACTCCCAGGTCTTTTACTGTTGAACTAGTGGTTACAGAACATCCGTCTAAATGCAGGTTGAGATCCTGGAGCTTCTGTATACTGGTTTTTGGGCCGATGAGCAAAATCTCCGTCTTATCAGAATTTAGTAGTAGAAAGTTATGGGTCATCCAATCTCTTATTTCTTTAACACACTCAGTTATGCGAGCTAATTGAGCTGTAACGCCTGGTTTTGTTGAGATATATAGCTGGGTATCATCAGCATAACAATGGAAGCTAATTCAATGCCTTCTAATAATATTTCCTAACGGAAGCATGTATATTGTTAAGAGCAGGAATCCTAGAACTGAACCTTGTGGCACGCCATAATTTACTAGCATTAGCCTGGATAACTCTCCATTTAAGTCTACGAAATGGTAACGATCGGACAGGTAGGATTTAAACCAACTTAATGCCTGTCCCTGAATGCCGATGTAATTCTGTAAGCGATCTAGGAGGAGATCATGATCTATAGTGTCGAATGCAGCACTAAGATCTAGTAAAACCAACAGCGAGATGAAGCCTTGGTCTGAAGCTAAAAACAGGTCATTAGTGATTTTAACTAGGGCAGTTTCTGTGCTATGATGGGGCCTAAAAACTGACTGAAACTCTTCAAAGATATTGTTCTCTTGTAAGTGGGAACATAACTGGGCAGCGACAATCTTTTCTAAAATCTTAGACATAAATGGGAGATTTGAAATTGGTCTGTAATTCGATAACGTGTTTGGATCCAGATTAGGTTTTTTAATGAGAGGCTTAATAACTGCTAACTTGAGGGATTTAGGGACGTGACCTAACGATAGTGAGGAGTTAATAATATTGAGAAGAGGCTCACCAGCTGTATATAACACTTCCTTCATTAGATGAGTTGGAATGGGATCTAACTGACATGTTGTTGATTTAGCTTTGGTAATAACATACAGCTCTTCCTGTCCTATACATGTAAAACAGTGTAGTTGTGGAGTTGTAAGCGAGATAATGTCAGGAGATGCTGTCAGAGGTTGGACCGCCACAATTGTTTTTCTAATGTTATCTATTTTTTCAGTGAAGAAATTCATAAAGTCCTCACTTCTAAACTGTGATGGAACACAATTTTCAGAGCCCTGATTTGTAGTTAGTTTAGCTACTGTACTGAAAAGGAACCTGGGATTGTTTTGGTTGTTTTCTATGAGTTTGATCATGTGTTCAGCTCTAGCAGCTTTTAGCGCCTGTCTGTAGCTGAGCATACTGTCTTTATACGCAATTCTAAATACCTCCAATTTAGATAATGGTCTGTGATGTCATCACTCTGAGGTAAAATATCTATATCAGTGACGTCTGCTCCGTGGGATATTATTAAGTCTAGTGTGTGGTTAAAGCGATGAGTTGGTCCGGTGACGTTTTGTTTAACCCCAAAAGAGTTTAAAAAGTCGACAAATGATAATCCTAGAGCATCGTTTACATCATCTACATGAATATTAAAATCTCCTACAAGCAGCACTTTATCAAAATTGATCACGAGGTCTGATAGAAAACAAGCAAACTCTTGAAGAAAATCTGCGTAGGACCCTGGGGGTCTGTACACGGTGACCAGAGCGAGTTTTCTATGTATGTCTGAAAGTACAGTTTTAAGAACAAGCACTTCAAATGATTTAAAACTGAATCCTAATCCCTGACTAACATTAAGAGAGGCACTATAAATGGTTGCTACACCTCCCCCAGGACCAGTCTGACGGGGCTTATGCTTATAAACATATCCTGACGGTGTAGATTCGTTTAGACCCATATAATCATCTGGTTTAATGAGGAAGTGAGAGCAGCGATTAAGAGGATGAAGAGTGGAAAGTCGGTTGGGACCAGATGACATACCTGTAGAAGCATGGAGATGTTTAGGACAGATGGCAGTCGAGTTTTTAACCAGATTGTTCAACAAGATTCTGGAAGGTGGGAGGATGCCTGAGGAATGGAGAAGGAGTGTGCTGGTACCGATCTTTAAGCATAAGGGAGATGTGCAGACCTGCAGTAACTACAGGGGAATTAAGTTGATCAGTCACACCATGAAGTTATGGGAAAGAGTAGTGGGAGCCAGGCTGAGAGAAGAGGTGTCCATCTGTGAGCAACAGTATGGTTTCATGCCGAGGATGAGCACCACAGATGCCTTATTTGCTTTGAGGATGTTGATGGAGAAGTATAGAGAAGGACAGAAGGAATTGCATTGTGTATTTAGAGAAAGCGTACGACAGAGTGCCGAGAGAGGAGCTGTTTTACTGTATGAGGAAGTCAGGTGTGTCAGAGAAGTATGTGAGGGTGGTGCAGGACATGTATGAGGACAGTGTGACAGCAGTGAAGTGTGCAGTAGGAACGACAGACCTGGTTCAGGGTGAGGGTTGGACTACATCAAGGATCGGCCCTGAGCCCTTTCCTGTTTGCAGTGGTGATGGACAGGTTGACGGACGAGGTCAGACAGGAGTCTCCCTGGACTATGATGTTTGCGGATGATATTGTGATTTGTGGTGAGAGTAGTGAGCAGGTTGAGAAGAGCCTGGAGAGGTGGAGATATGCGCTGGAGAGAAGGGGAATGAAAGTCAGTAGGAGTAAGACAGAGTACATGTGTGTGAATGGGAGGGAGGGCAGTGGAGTGGTGCGGTTGCAGGGAGAAGAGGTGGAGAAGGTGGATGAGTTCAGGTACCTGGGGTCAACAGTGCAAAGTAATGGAGAGTGTGTTAGAGAAGTAAAGAAAAGAGTGCACTCAGGGTGGAGTGGGTGGAGAAGAGTGAGAGGAGTGATTTGTGATAGTAGGGTATCTGCAAGAATGAAAGGAAAAGTTTATAGGACTGTGGTGAGACCTGCAATGTTGTATGGATTAGAGACAGTGGCATTGAGTAGAAGACAGGAGGTGGACCTGGAGGTAGCAGAGCTGAAGATGTTAAGGTTTTCGTTGGGAGTGACGAGGATGGACAAGATTAGAAATGAGTTTATTAGAGGGACAGCACATGTAGGATGTTTTGGTGACAAGGTGAGGGAGGTGAGATTGAGATGGTTTGGACATGTGCAGAGGAGGGACATGAATTATATTGGTAGAAGAATGCTGAGGATGGAGCCACCAGGTAGGAGGAAAAGAGGAAGGCCAAGGAGGAGGTTCATGGATGTGGTGAGGGAAGACATGCAGGTAGTTGGTGGAGGCTGGGTGAAGTACTGCGCCCCTGCCATGACACTGCAGGTCGGTTTATTCCACCGTGAGGAGATCAGGTTCCTGGTGCTTGAGGACTCCACGGTCAGCGTGATTCTGGGGAGGCCTTGGTTACAACAGCACGCGCCAAGGTGCTCCTGGGACCCGTGCGACATCCTCGAGTGGAGCGCCCACTGCAAACAGCATTGCCTCTCTGGACTTCCACCCAGAATCCCCCGAGCCACGGTGTGTGCGACCCAGGTGGAAGCAGCGACCACCGACACCCAGGTGGAGATTCCCAGGGAATATCTGGCATTCAAGGACGTGTTCTATGCGCAGGCCGCCACGCGTCTTCCCCCTCACCGGCCGTGGGACTGTGCTATCGACCTGCTCCCCGGGGCGAAGCTGCCAAAGGGTCGGATCTACCCCCTATCTGCTCCTGAACACAGAGCCATGGAAGAGTACGTCCAACAGGCCCTCTGACAAGGGTTCATCGCCCCTTCCACGTCTCCGGCGGCATCGAGCTTCTTCTTTGTGGGGAAGAAGGACGGAGGTCTCCGACCCTGCATCGATTACCGGCAGCTAAACTCCCAGATCAGACCTCTCCCGTATCCCCTGCCACTCGTCCCCGCGGCCCTCGAGGACCTACGGGAGGCCCTGATGTTCACCAAGCTCGACCTCAGGAGCGCCTACAATCTGGTGCGCATCAGGAAGGGGGACGAGTGGAAAACCGCCTTCTTCACTCCGTCCGGGCACTACGAGTACCGGGTCATGCCGTATGGCCTCTCCATCTCCCCGGCCGTCTTCCAGGGGTTCATGAACGAGGTGCTCCGGCCTTACCTCCAGAGATTCGTGTTGGTCTACATCAATGACATCCTCATCTACTCGCGGAATCTGGAGGAACACCTCGACCACGTGAAACAGGTTCTCGGAACGCTTCGTGCACACCACCTGTACCTGAACCTCTCGAAGTGCGAGTTCCACCGCCCTCAGACCCGGTTCCTCGGATACATCATCAGCGACCAGGGGATACAGATGGACGAAGGGAAGGTGAGAGCCGTGCGGGACTGGCCGGTTCCGGCGACCATCAAGGAGCTCCAACGCTTCCTGGGTTTCGCGAACTTCTACCGCCGGGTTCATCCAGGGATACAGCCAGGTCACTGCTCCCCTCACCTCGCTCCTCAGGGGAAAGGCGCACCCAGGAGGCTCAGGGGGCTTTCCACAAGCTCCGCAAACGTTTCTGCCATGCCCCCATCCTGCGCCACCCGGATCCCAGGAAGCCCTTCGTCGTCGAGGCCGACGCCTCCATGACCCGCGTAGGGGCAACCCTCTCTCAATGGTCGGGTTCCCCTCCCAAGCTCCACCCATGCGCCTACTACTCACACAAGCTCTCTCTGGCGGAGCAGAATTACGACATCGGAAACCGGGAGCTTCTGGCCATCAAACTCGCCCTGGAGGAGTGGAGGCACTGGTTGGAGGGCGCCGAGCACCCATTCACAGTCGTCACCGATCATAAGAACCTCCAGTATCTGCGGGAGGCTCGGAGGCTGAACCCCCGGCAGGCTCGTTGGGCCTTGTTCTTCACCCGGTTCCGATTCCAGGTCACCTACCGGGCCGGGGCCCAGAATGGTAAGGCGGATGCTCTCTCCCGCTTGTTTGGGCCTGAAGAACCCAGCGACCCTGAACCCATCCTGCCACTCTCGATCATCGTGGGGCCCATCGTCTGGGAACTGGACGAGGAGATCCGCACGGCTGCGCTCCAGGAACCAGCCCCGGAGGGTGGTCAGGAGGGACGTGTGTTCGTTCCCACCTCGTGTCGGCGCGGGCTGATCCAAGCAGTTCACGAGGGGCTGGGGGCCGGTCACCCAGGCGAGAAGCGCACCATCCAGCTGGTCCAGGCGCGGTACTGGTGGCCCGGTATGACGAGGGACATCACCCGCTTCGTCCAGGGATGCACCTCCTGCGCCATGTCCAAGGTCCCGCGTCACCTGCCCGTGGGCAAACTAGTACCACTCCCGGTCCCGCAACGCCCTTGGTCCCACCTGGGCATCGATTTAGTCACCGACCTGCCCCGATCGGAAGGGAACACTTGCATCCTCGTGGTGGTAGATCGCTTTTCCAAGGGCTGTCGGTTCATCCCCCTGAAGGGCCTGCCCACCACCCTAGAAACAGCAGAGGCTCTCTTCCACCAGGTCTTCCGCACCTTCAGCCTCCCGGAGGAGATCGTTTCGGACAGGGGGCCGCAGTTCACCTCCCGGGTCTGGAAGGCCTTCTTTCAGCTTCTGGGGGTGTCAGTGAACCTCTTCTCCGGCTATCATCCCCAGTCCAACGGACAGGCTGAGAAAAAGATCCAGGATCTAAGCCAGTACCTGAGAGTCTATTGTAGCCGGGACCAGGAGAGCTGGTGTCGCTTCCTACCCTGGGCGGAGTATGCTCAGAACTCGCTCCGCCAGGACTCCACGGGCCTCACCCCCTTCCAATGCACGCTGGGCTTCCAACCGCCTTTGTTCCCCTGGTCCGACGAGCCCAGTAACGTGCCCGCGGTGGATGCCTGGTTCCGGGAAAGCAGCAGGGTCTGGGAGTCGGCCCACACCCAACTCCGGCGGGCAGTTCGGAACACCCGGAGACACGCTGATGACCGGCGGTTGGAGTCCCCCTGTTTCCGTCCAGGGGACCAGGTATGGCTGTCCACGAGGGACCTGCGGGTGAGGCTCCCGTGCCGGAAATTGAGTCCCCGGTTCATCGGGCCCTTTAAGGTTGTCCGGCAGATTAACGAGGTGTCCTACCGGTTGGACCTACCACCGAGGTACCGTATGCATCCGACATTCCACGTGTCTCTTCTGAAACCCTATGTCCCGTCTGTCTCTCTGCCCTCAGGTGGCCTCGACGTGCCCGTCCAGCCAGAGGTCGTAGATCAGCCTGGTGTCTATGCGGTCCGGGAGGTGCTGGACTCCCGACGGCGTGGGGGTCGCCTCGAGTACTTGGTCGACTGGGAGGGATACGGCCCGGAGGAGCTAGGGGCCGGCCTCGTCGCAGGGTCCAGCGTCCGGTGCCGCCCCTGGGGGAGGGGGTGGTGTCAGGGAACACCCTGCGCCTTCACCAGAGCAAGCCCCGCCAGCACGAAGCAGCTCGCCTGATTACTAACACGGCGCACCTGCCTCTCATCAGCCACCCTGCTATAAAGACAGCTCGTATGCTCCTTGTCGGTGTCCGTTATTGTTCTTCACTTCTCACGCTGTCAGCACCACGCTTCTCGGCTGCTGCCAGCGCCGTGCTATCTTATGCGCGTGCCCGTGGACTCTCTGATTCTGCCGTGATTCACAGGATTACACTGCTTTAACCCCGGTGTGTGTATTTTTCCTGCACTTTATTTAATTAAAGACTTTGTGTGCATGTACTTCGGCTTCCGCCTCGTTCTCGCATCACACATACTGTGTGCCTAATAGATTTATCTTCGACAAATACATTTAATTCGAGACATCTTAAGCGTCTCTAGAACATTGAAATTGAATTCTGGTCTGATTTCAATAGATCAGGAAAAAGCATTTGATCGCGTTGAGCACAGCTATCTCAGGTGTACGCTGGAGGAGTTTGGGTTCAGCTCAGGTTTTATTGCTATGATTAAGATTTTGTATCAGGACATTGAGAGTGTGCTGAAAATAAATGGTAGTTTGTGTGCACCTTTTAAGGTTAAAAGCGGGATTAGACAAGGATGTGCCCTATCGGGAATGTTATATTCCTTGGCAATTGAACCTCTGCTGGTTAAAATCAGAAGCAGCATTGAAGGCTGGTCTATACCATACTCCAGTGAAAAAGTGAAAGTATCAGCTTATGCTGATGATATTATTGTTTTAATTCAGAATCAAAAAGACATAATGGTGTTCAAGAAAATTATTAGCGATTTTGGATGTATTTCCTCTGCCAGAGTAAATTGGTTAAAGAGTGAAGCGTTGATTTGTGGTGAAAGGGCGGAAGATCCTCCTAAATTACCGGCAGGATTGACCTGGAAGAGGGATGGAATAAAGTATTTGGGAGTGTACACTGGAGATGATGCGATGCTGCAAAAAAAACTGGGAAGGTGTTTTGGAAAAGGTAAAAGGAAAGCTGGAGAAATGGAAGTGGCTCATACCAAAGATGTCGTATAGAGGAAGAGTTCTAGTGGTAAATTAAATTATGCTAATTAATATAACAATTCTAATTTTCTTAATAACTATCAGAGTTTTATGATTTATGTTTTATGAATTATGATTATTTGTTTATGTTGTAATATTTTCATAATAACTATCATATATATTTTTTCATATTTTAGTTACAACATGATTTGTCAATGCACCTTTTCATTTTTCGTTCACTTTTAACAGCTTTTAACGTTTTTACATGAAATAATTCTTAAGAAAATGAAAATTTATATTTTCATAAAAACTACCATATTTTTATAAAAAAGTCATATTTTTGTCAAAACATGATTTGTCACATCACCGTTTTGTTTTTCATTCACTTATCGCACCTTTTAACTTTTTTTTCCTGAAATTGCGCTAATCATTTCTATTTTAATAATTATCATAGTTTTTATGAAAAACAGTCATATTTTGGCTAAAATTTGTCGTCACCTTTAAAAATTTTAATTACACTTTTTAATATATTTTTTTATCAAATTATACAAATGAATATAAAAAATTATATTTTCATTATTATATTTTTATGGAAATTCTTTTTTGGCAAAAACATGATTTGCCATGTCACTTTTTTGTTTTTCGATAACTCGTTGCACTTTTTAAAGTTTTTATCATTAAATTAAGCTAAAGAACATGAAATTTAATATTTTCCTAATAACAATCATATTTTTTAAAGGAAAAAAATCAATCATATCTTTGCCAAATTATTTGTCATCCCACCATTTAATTACCATTTTCATAATAATTGTTTGTTTTTCTGGAAAAAAGTCATATTTTAAATACAACTAATGTTTTGTCATGGCACCTTTTTGTTTTCTGTTCACTTAATGCACGTTTAAATGGTTTTATATGAAATTATTATTAAAAACATGAAAATTAATATTTTCATAATTATATCTATTTTTTTTTTTTATGAACAAAAGTTATATTTATTTATATAATTATGCCAAAGCGGTTTATCTGTCTCCATAGCCCTCTGTTCTCTACATCTGCCACTTTCAACCCAACTACCTGTATGTCCTCCTTCACCACATCCAAAAACTGCCTTCTTGGTCTTCTTCTTTTGCTCCTTCCTGGTGGCTCCATCCTCATCCTCCCATGTCCCTCCTCTGAACATGTCCAACCCATCTCAATCTCGCCTCCCTCACCCTGTCTCCAAAACGTCCTACATGCGCTGTCCTTCTAATTAACTCGTTTCTAATCCTGTCCATCCTCGTCACTCCCAACGAAAACCTTAACATCTTCAGCTCTGCTACCTCCAGCTCCACCTCCTGTCTTTTACTTAATGCCACTGTCTCTAAACCATACATCGCAGGTCTCACCACAGTCCTATAAACTTTCCCTTTCTCTTGCAGATACACTTCAATCACAGATAACTCATGTCACTCTTCTCCACCCACTCCACCCTGAGTGCACTCTTTTCTTCACTTCTCTAACACACTTCTCCATTACTTTGCATTGTTGACCCCAGGTACCTGAACTCCTTCACCTTCTCCACCTCTTCTCCCTGCAACCGCACCACTCCACTGCCCTCCCTCTCATTCACACACATGTACTGTCTTACTCCTACTGACTTTCATTCCTCTTCTCTCCAGCACGTACCTCCACCTTTCTAGGCTCTTCTCAACCTGCTCCCTACTCTCACCACAAATAACAATATCGTCTGCAAACATCATAGTCCATGGAGACTCCTGTCTGACCTCGTCCGTCAATCGTCCATCACCACTGCAAACAGGAAAGGGCTCAGAGCCGATCCTTGATGCAGTCCAACCTCCACCTTGAACCAGTCTGTCGTTCCTACTGCACACTTCACTGCTGTCACACTGTCCTCGTACATGTCCTGCACCACCCTCACATATGTCTCTGACACACCTGACTTCCTCATACAGTACCACAACTCCTCTCTTGGCACCCTGTCATACGCTTTCTCTAAATCCACAAACACACAATGCAACTCCTTCTGATCTTCTCTATACTTCTTCATCAACATTTTCAAAGCAAATACTGCATCTGTGGTGCTCTTCCTCGGCATAAAACTATACTGTTGCTCACAGATGTTTACCTCTTCTCTCTGAGCCTGGCTTCCACTACTCTTTCCCATAACTTAATGGTGTGACTGATCAACTTTATTCCCCTGTAGTTACTGCAGGTTTGCACATCTCCCTTGTTCTTAAAGATCGGTACCAGCACACTCATTCTCCATTCCTCAGGCATCCTCTCACCTTCCAAAATCCTGTTAAACAATCTTGTTAAAAACTCCACTGCCATCTCACCTAAACATCTCCATGCTTCTACCAGTATGTCATCTGGTCCAACCGACTTTCCACTCTTCATCCTCTTAATTGCTGCTCTCAGTTACTCCTTACTCCTATCCATTTTCTACTTCACCAACTCCACACCATTCAACCTTCTCTAGCTGCTCAAAATACTCTCTCCATCTTCTCAACACACTTTCCTCACTAGTCAACACATTCCCATCTCCATCCTTTATTGCTCTAACTTGCAGCACATTCTTCCCAGCTCGGTCCCTCTGCCTGGCCAATCGGTACAAATACTTTTCTCCTTCCTTAGTGTCCAACCTCTCATACAGCTCCTCATTTTCCTTGGATTTTGCCACATCCCTCTTTACCTGCTGCCGCATCTCCTTGTACTCCTGCCTACTTTTCTCATCACTCTGTCGATCCCAATTCTGTTTTGCCAACCTCTTTCTCCTTATGCTCTCCTGCACTTCCTCATTCCACCACCACGTCTCTTTGTCTTCCTTTCTATTTCCAGATGTCACACAAAGTACCTTTCTAGCTGTCTCCCTTATCACTTCTGCAGTAGTTGCCCAATCATCCATCACCTCTTCACCACCACCGAGCCCCTGTCTGACCTCTTCCCCTGAATCTCACACTACAGTCTTCCTCCTTCAGTTTCCATCATCTTATTCTTCTTTCAGTCCTCACTTTCCTCCTCTTCTTCTTCACCTCCAAAACCATCCTACAGATCACCAACCGATGCTGTTTAGCTACACTGTCCAACACTTTACAGTCTCCAATCTCCTTCAGGTTGCATCTCCTACACAGAACATAGTCCACCTGTGTGCACCTTCCTCCACTCTTATACGTCACCCTATGATCCTCCTTCTTCTTAAAATAAGTGTTCACCACTGCCAATTCCATCTTTTTAGCAAATCTACCACCATCTGCCCTTCCACATTCCTCTCCTTAAAGCCATACCTACCCATCACCTCCTCATCACCTCTGTTCCCTTCACCTACATGCCCATTGAAATCTGCCCCAATCACCAATTGTTAATTCCTAGGTACACCTTCACCACTCCATCTAACTCACTCCAGAATTTTTCCTTCTCCTCCATCTCATGACCCACTTGAGGAGCATAAGCACTGATGCCATTCATCATCGCCTCTTTAACTTCCAGCTTTACGATCATCACCCTATCAGAAACTCTCTTCACCTCCACTACACACTTACTAAACTCTTCCCTCAGAATCACCCCTACACCATTTCTCTTTCCGTCCACACCATGATAGAACAGTTTAAACCCACCTCCAATGTTCCTGGCCTTACTCCCTTTCCACTTGGAACACACAACATATATACCTTTCTCCTCTCCATCATATCAGCTACCTCTCTCCCTTTACCAGTCATAGTACCAACAATTAAAGTGCCAACCCGAACCTCCACTCCCCTATACTTCTCCTTTCTCTGCCATCTCTGTAGACGTGATCCTCCTCTCCTTCTGCGGTTGTTGGTAACCCAGGCCTCGACCGATCCGGTATGAATTTCTCTGCCAATTAATATAAAAAGTTATATTTTCATAATATATTTATTTACGACAAAAGTCATATTTTAGACTAAACATATATTTGTAATGGCCACTTTTCTTTGTTCGTTCACTTATTGCACCTGTTTATGGTTTTAATGACATTTGCTATTGAATATAAAAATTCATATTTTCATAACTATCAGAATTTTGTTAATTATGATAGCAATGTTAATTCATGTTTTCATAATATCTATCATATTTATTTTTACGTAAAAAGAAGTCATATTTTAGTTACAACATGATTTATCATGGCACATTTTAATTGTTTTCGTTTACTTATTGCACCTTTTATTGGTTTTTCATGAAATTATGCTAATTAATATAGAAATTTTAATTGTCATATATCAGAATTTTATGACACTTGTGATAACTTAATTCATATTTTCATTTTAAAAAATTGTCATATTTTAGTTACAACATGATTTATGCACTTTTTAATTTTTTGTTCAGTTATTGCAACGGTTCTTAAGAAAACGAAAATTCATATTTTCATAATAACATTTTTTATGAACAGTCATATTTTTATCAAAACATGATTTGTCATGTCACCTTTTTGTTTTTGTTCAATTATTGCACCTTTTAACAGTTTTTCATGATATTATGCTAATGAATATACACAAATGTATATTTTTATAATAACTTATATTTCTTTATGAAATAAAGTTATAATTATGTGAAAACATGATTGTTCATGTCACTTTTTGTTATTTGTTATGAATTTTTAAATAAATGTGCTAATAAATAAGAAAATTCATATTTTCATATCATATTTTCTATGATTCTTTTGTTAACTCGCTTTTAAACCTTTTTTAATGAAATTTTGGTTAATAACATGAAAGTTCACATTTTCATAATAACTATCAGAATCTTATGAAAATTATGATACAAATTTTCAAAATAACTCATTTTTTAATGAACAAAAGTCATTATTGTCAAAACATGATTTGTCATCCCACCTTTTAATTCGTATTTTCATAATAACTGTTTATTTTTATGGAAAAAAGTGATATTTTTGATGAAACATGATGTCATGTCACCTTTTAACAGTTTTGATAAAATTATGCTAATTAATATAAAAAGTAATATCTATATATATAAAGCTCAAATACCACTGACTGACTCACTCACTCATCACGAAATCTCAAAAACCACTGAACGGATTGCAATGAAATTTGGAACATACCTTCCTCTTGGGTCTTAGGTGCTCACTAAGAAAGGGTTTTGAAAAATTCGCGGCTAACTCGCGAAAAACGCGATTTCTCACGCATTGTAAATTCTTCGAAATAACATTACGGATCCTAATGAAACTTAGTACATTGTTTCTTATTAGATGTTAGATGCACGATAAAAAATATTTTCAAAGTAGTTTGCCCTGTATCGGTACTACAAAGGGGTAGTACGTTATTTGTTGACGTTACGTTCTGATCTCTGATCATCCAGTCCTGCTCAGTGCTTACTGCTTATTGCCATATTGCTTAGCGTTCTGCCTTCCGTAGCGAAGCACTGGTACTTTCAGCTAGTTTTCATATATTTATTTCACATAAACAGTCATATTTTAGGCAAAACATAATGTCATGGCACCTGTTCTGTTACAGTTATTGTTAAATGATCATTCAAATCTAATTGTTTGTTAATAGTTGTCTCCCCCTAATGGACATCTTGATCTTGGACATAGTGTTACCATGTAATTAATCAGATGACCAACAAGGAAGTTAGCATTTTCCATGATGTGCAGTTTTGAACATGTGCTATAGTGAATCGGCAACAATCTGCATTCCTCCATGGCCTTTGGTAGCTTCATCGGTATGTTTATTGTTTCTTATTCATGTAGCATTCATAATATTTGATTATTTGTTGGATTTGTAATTCTTACATATGTTTCTGTATATTAGCTGCCTTTTTACATGGGAAAGAGTTGCAATGTTCCTTTGCTTACTATTATATACCTGGTAAATCGATATGGAGGGATATAGCATTTGTAAGTGTTTATTTGTGTGTATATTGAAAGTGGATTTTATTATTTATTGTTTTCTTTCTTTATCTCCCAGTTTTACCTACCCTTATTAAAGCTTGAAAAGAAGCATAGCGTGTCTGTGATTTGATGAGGGTGGAGTTTAGCTTGCTGTCGAAATATACAGAGGACGTATATAGAGGACAGTACAGTAAAACGACGGCTCTGTCGGGCAGGACATCGCAGTTCAAGCCGATTCTACGCAGCATCAAGCAAGTAATCTTATTTTTTCCAAACTATGTCAGAGAAACGTTCACCAACCTGGAAGACCAGGTCTTGTGCCACCACGCAACATTCAAATAATTCAACAAGTTCTGCTGCAGCGTTAGCACATGCAGAGGCAGAAGCTGCAAAGGCACGTCTATCGTTTGCTGAAAAAGAAATGAAGATAAAAATAGAAAAGGCTCGTCTATAAGCTTCTGTAGACATGTTAAAGCAAGAGAAAGAAGCTGCTGCAGCTGTAGCAAAGGCTGATGCACTTGAAGCTGCTGTTGAATATTACAGTGAAAGATTAAGCTGTAGACTCTTGCAAGATCATACTCCAATGGATGCAGCACAACGCACTAATGATTATGTCAAGCAACAAGCAAAATCAAATAGCCCATCTATTTCAATGCCTGGGGTAGAAGCGTTTTCAGACAACCAAACAGGTCATGCCAACTGGCCATTATCACCTAACGCATCAGTACTTTATCCAGCAGGCAACACTCCCTCCGCATGTGCAACTGCTGCTGCTTACATACATAATAATTCTAATATGAATGACTTGGTGCGTTACCAAGCACGCCGTGAACTTCTCAACAGGGCTACTAAAATTCAATGATCAACCGGAAAGCTACAGGGCATGGCGCAGTTCCTTTAAGAACGCTATCCGAGATTTAGACTTGGCATTCAGTGAAGAAATTGACCTTCTTGTCAAGTGGCTTGGGAGGGACTCTGCAGAACATGCCAATCGAATTCGAACTGTGAATACGAATAACCCGGAGAGAGGGTTGAATTTGATTTGGGCTAGACTGGAGGAATGTTATGGCTCACCTGAGGTAATTGAGAATTCACTATTCAAACGCCTTGAGAGGTTTCCCAAAATAACAAAGACTATGCTAAACTAAGAGACTTAAGTGACTTGCTTATGGAGTTACAGTCAGCCAAGGATGATGGAGACCTGCCTGGACTTTCAGTACTCGACACTGCTCGCGGCATAAACCCTGTAGTTGAAAAACTTCCTTATGGACTTCATGATAGGTGGTTATTTGTTGGCTCTGACTATAAACTAAAACACGCTGTTCCATTTCCTCCATTTGAAGTGTTTGTGGATTTCATTAGTCGACAGGCTAGGATCAGGAATGACCCAAGTTTCAAATTCACCGTACATGCAGATGCTCTTCCTGGGCTAACCTCATGGAAACAACATAAACAGAGGGAGATTTCAGTACATAAAACTGATGCGTTACCTGTTGTCACCCCTAATGTAGACAGACCCTTCAACAAAGGGAATGATTGTGATAAGTTTTGTCCCATACACAAAAAGACATCCTCTTCGCAAGTGCCGTATCTTTAAGGAAAAGCCTCTTGAAGAATGTAGAGCATTCTTAAAAGAGAATGAAATTTGCTTCAGATGTTGCATGTCTTCATCACACATTGCTAGAAACTGCAAAGCCTATGTCAAATGCACAGATTGTGGTAGCGAAAAACATGATACCATTCTTTATCAAGATCCCTCACTCCCAAATAAGGACACAATCCCCCATCCAGAATATGGGAGAGAGATCTCGACATCTCAGCTCATTGCACTCAAGTCTGTGGTGGTGCCTTAACTAACAGGTCATGTTCTAAAATCTGCCTTGCCAAGATCTATCCTGGTGGGTGATAAAGCAGTTAAACTTTATGCAATAATTGATGACCAAAGTAACAGATCATTGGTTCGTTCGGAGTTGTTTGATATGTTTGACATCCAAAGCTCTAGTTCACCATATTCACTAAGAACCTGTGCTGGCGTTACGGAAACAACAGGAAGACGAGCCAGTGGCTTTCATATTGAATCCATGGATGGACAGATCAGCCTCCCACTTCCAGATCTGATCGAATGTAATGAGATTCCTAATAACCGATCTGCGATCCCTTCAGCTTCTGCTGCACTCTACTATCCACATCTTAGATCAGTAGCACCCCTTATCCCGGAAATTGATCCAGATGCTCACATCATTCTTCTCCTTGGATGGGATGATCTCAGTCTGCATAAGGTGCGTAAACTAATCAATGTCCCACATGACCTGCCATATGCGCAAAAACTTGATTTAGGATGGGTCATTGTAGGCAATGTCTGCCTTGGAAATATCCATATGCCACTCACAGTTAACACACTTTATACCAAGACATTGGATAATGGACGACCTTCACTTTTTGAGCCATGTCCTAACATCATACAGGTGAAAGACAGATACAATGATTCATTTAAACCTGTTCCAGCACACAAAATAAACTGTTTGGGCCACACAGTGTTCGAGCGTACGAAAGATGATGACAAAGTGGCTCTGTCTATTGAAGACGAACTGTTTTTGAACATTATGGAGAAAGGGTTTAAGAAAATTGAGAACAACAGTTGGGTAGCACCACTGCCATTTAAAAATCCACGACAACTTCTTCCTGACAATAAACCACAAGCAATGAAACGCCTCGCATCACTTTTGCGCAACTTTGAGAGAAAACCACAGATGAGAGAATACTATTTCCTTCATGGAAAAGATCTTCGAGAATGGACATGCAGAGGTAGCTCCTCCTCTTGGAGAAGAAGAACGGTGGTATCTTCCACTTTTTGGGTGTTTACCATCCAAAGAAACCTGGATCAGGGTGGTATTCGATTCTAGTGCCCAATATGGTGGCATCTCCCTCAATGATGTGCTGTTAACAGGACCAGACCTCAACAATTCTCTCCTGGGTGTACTCATGCGATTTCGCAGAGAGTCAGTTGCCATATCTGCAGTCATCCAGTAGACGTTTTATTGTTTTCTTGTCAAAGAGGAAGACAGGAACTTTCTGAGATTTTTATGGTTCCAAGACAATAACTTCAAGGATATTGTGGAGTACCGCATGAAGGTACATGTCTTTGGAAATAGCCTGTCACCAGCCATAGCTATTTATGGTCTGAGAAAATCTGTCCACTTAGAAGGACACGACCATGATCCTGAAGTGCAACAGTTTGTGCAGCGTGATTTCTATGTCGACGATGGGTTAAAGTCTTTTCCTAGTGTAGAAGCAGCAGTGAGTTTGCTAAAGCGAACACAGAACGCTCTTGCTAAATCAAACCTGAGGTTACACAAAATTGCTTCAAATAGGCGAGATGTCATGGAGGCCTTTCCATCACAAGATTACGCTAGCGAGCTAAAAGATCTAGACCTGGAAACAGACACTCTTCCAATACAACGCAGTCTGGGCCTAAACTGGAACATCAGAAAGGACAATTTCACTTTCCAAGTACCAGAAGAAAGGAAACCCTTTACACGTCGAGGAGTTTTGTCAACAATTAATAGTCTGTTTGACCCTTTAGGGTTCGCAGCCCCAATAACTTTGGAAGGAAAATGTCTTCTGCGAGGGAACACTGATTGGGACGCTCCACTGCCACAAGACATGGAAGTGGCATGGGATACATGGCGCAGCTCTCTACAAGAGCTAAGACATCTTCAAATACCCAGAACTTACTCTGAACAGTCATTCTCTGAAGCTTCACGTCGAGAATTGTGTGTATTCTCAGATGCTTCCACCAAAGCTATTGCTGCAGTTGCCTACCTCAAACTCTCTTATGGTTGCGGAGACAATCATGTAAGCTTTGTCATGGGTAAAGGGAAACTCGCTCCACTTTCTGAGATTACTATCCCAAGGATGGAACTGTGTGCTGCTGTGTTGGCTGTAGAGTTGGCCGACCTTGTCTCATCTGAGATTGACATTAATCTTGATGCTATCACTTTCTACACTGACAGCAAAGTGGTATTAGGGTACATAAACAACCAGACCAGACGCTTCTATGTCTATGTCAACAACAGAGTCTTGAGGATAAGAAGATCCAGTCGGCCTGAACAATGGTGTTATGTACGAACTGACCAAAATCCCGCAGACATAGCCACAAGGCCCTTTCCTGCAGCACATCTCGCGAGCAGCCCATGGTTATTGGGACCCACATTTCTGACGGATTCCTCTAGCCCCCCAGAAAAGGAAATTTTTGAGCTCACAAATCCTACAAGTGATGTTGAGGTGCGACCAGAAGTTTCTAGTATGAGTACAACTATATTGAGCAAGAAACTGGGGTCACAGCGCTTCTCTAGGTTCTCAAATTGCAAAAATTGGCATTATTGTCCAAAAGCTTTCTCAGCTGAAAACTATTCAAAGGCAAAGGCTGTAATCATTCGTACTGTACAGAAAGAAACCTATGAAACAGACATCAAGAGTGGGAAGAAACTTCCTAAAGGTAGTCTATTAATTTCACTTGATCCGTTCATCAATGAACAGGGCCTTCTAAGAGTTGGGGGCCGCATTTCAGCAGCAAGGGTAGATCAGAAGGAAAAGTACCCTCTAATTGTTCCTGGCAAGCACCACATTGGATCCTTACTAGTAAGGCACTACCACCAAAAAACCCAACATCAAGGACGCTTGTTCACTGAAGGAGCTATCCGCACAGCAGGCCTGTGGATCATTGGAGGCAAGAGGCTCATAAATAGTATCATATGCCACTGTGTCCTTTGTCGGAAACTTCGTGGCTACCTTCAGACTCAGAAAATGTCTTGCCTTCCATCAGACAGGTTGTGTACAGATCCTCCATTTACCAATGTAGGCCTCGATGTATTTGGCCCATGGCCGGTCTGTGCTCGTATAGAGGACGTATATAGAGGACAGTACAGCACCTTTTCTTTTTTCGTTTCTCATTGCTCATTAAGAACATGAAAATTCATATTTTCATAATTATAATTTTTTTAATGATCATAAATATTTTCAGAAGAACTATAAAAAAAACGTATGGAAAAAGTCTAACATTTTCATAATTATCATTTGTCTTTTACAAAAAAGTGTCATTTTAGTCAAAAAAATGATTCGTCATCGCACCTTTTTGTTTTTCCTTCAGTTATTGCATCTTTTAATGGTTTTTCATGAAATTATGCTGATGAATATAAGATTCATATTTTTATAATTATCACAATTTTATGAAAATGAAGATTTTAACGTTAACATTTTCAGAATTATAAAAAAATTATTGGAAAAAAAGTCAATACATAATTTGTCATGCCACCTTTTAGTCATATTTTAGTTAAAACATGATTTATCAATGCACCGTTTCAGTCTTCGCTGATTAGGCGCTAAAAATGCGATTCTGCAATTCTCAGCATCTTAGAACAAAAACAGAGGTTTTTCGAACCATGTAAATTTACACATACAGCAGGCATTTGAAAACGATACTTTTACATGTTTCTGACCTGATATAACAAAACAAATCATGTTTTGACAAAAATATTACTTTTTTCATAAAAATTTGATGGATATTTTGAAAATATTAAATGTCTTATTAATAATCATAATTTTGAGAAAAACTTAAAAACTGTAAAAAGTAACCAAATTAGCTGTGGAAAATCATAATCAAAAACTAATCAACAGCTAATGTTTTGCAACACCGTGTAAGTGCTTTAAGGAAAAAGCTTCTTAGGCGCTGACAATGCGATTCTGCAAGTCTTAGCATCTTAGAACGAAAGCAAAGGGTTTTTTCGAACCATGTAAATTTACACATACAGCATGAACATGACAAAGATTATTTTACATGTTTCTGACGTGATAACAAAAATCATGTTTTGACAAAAATATTACTTTTTTCAAACAAATATGAAGGATATTATGAAAATATGAAATTTCCTTTTAATATTCATAATTTTGAGGAAAAACTGAAAATTACACAAATCAGCTTTGGAAAGTCATAATTCATTAAATTATCACTAATTAACACCATGTTTTAGAACACTTGTGTAAGTGCTGTAAAGAAAAGGTTTCTTAGGCGCTGAAAATGCGATTCTGCAAGTCTCAGGCTTCTAGGACGTACAGAAAGCGGTTTTTCGAACCAAGCATATTTGCACAAACAGCATGCACCATGATCTGTTTACATGTTTATGATGTGAAATAATATTTCAAAAACATTTTCCGACCAATTTTTGACATTCTTCATATAAATAGTAATTTCAAAAATATAAATTTTCAAATTAATCAGAATTTCATAAAAACTGTTGAAAACTGCAAAAAGTGAATCGGAATTAATCATAATCGAAACAACAGCACATATTTGGCAACGCCTTCTACGTGCTGTCAAGAATGAGCTCCTTAAGTGCTGAAAATGCGATTCCGCAAGTCTCAGACCAAAATATGATATTTTTTCACATAAATATTAGTTATTTCAAAAATATGAATTTTCATATTCATAATCATAATTTAATAAAAACTGTTTAAAACTGCAAAAAGTGAATGAAAATGGGTTAGAAATTCATAATTAATCAAAAACGTAACCACAGCACATATTTGGCAAAGCTGATGTCAAGACTGAGTTTCTTTGCTGCTGAAAATGCGATTCCGCAAGTCTCAGGCTTCTAGGATGAAGAGAAAGCGGTTTTTCGAACCAAACGAATTTGCACTTATAGCATGAACTTGACCATGATAAATGTATAAAATGTCATATTTATAAGCATGATTTAATAAAAAAACTTTGAAAAGTGCAATATGTAAGCGACTTGAAATATGAAAAACTTACATGAAATGATGACAAATCAAGTTTTTAAAATTTATTGTGAAAAATATGACTTCATATTCATAAGCATCATTTAACTTCGAACCGTTGAAAGTGCAACAAATCAACGCAAAACGTTATGACAAACAATTGTTGGAAAGATATATATTTTTTTATTCATATTTATTATGAAAATATAAAATTTCCTATTCATAATCATTAAAAAAATACATTAACCTTTCCCATAATAATGAGTAATTGTGAAACTGTAAATCATATGATCATGGAAAACCTTTAAAAAAGTGCTATAAGTGAATGAAAAACAAAAGAGTGACCACAAAATTGACTTTTTCATTAGAAATGTGATAGTTATTAATGTGAATTTTTATCTTCATAAGCAGCTTTTAATGAAAAAAACGTTAAAAGTGCAATATGTAAGTGAAAAACCTACATGATAATGATGAGCGAAAAATACATTTTTTTAATAAAAATGTTAAATTAATTGGTAAAATATAAATTCTCCTATTCATCAGCATAATAATTAATGATAAACGGTTAAAAAGTGCAAATTTCTATGAAAAACGTGAAATGAAAAATCAAGTATTTACAAGTTATATTCATAAGTATCATTTCACAAAAAAAATCGTTAAAAGTGCAATAAGTGAACTAAAAGGTTTTCATTATTAACTATGTTTTGACATAAAATGACTTCTCATATAAATTATATGAATTTTCATATTGAAAGGAATAATTTAATAGAAAAATGCAAAAAAAGGGCAAAGATTCAATGAAAACGTGATAAAGTTTCTACAATTTATTGTGAAATTATGATATATTCATAAGCATCATTTAAATAAAAACTGTTGAAAGTGCAAAGATTCAACGCAAAACATGAAGGCAAACAATGATTTGAACAAAATCTGACTTTCTTTTATAAAAAAGTTTTTTTATTGTTTTTATTAAATTACATTTTATACTCATAATTTTTACCTTTATTTGCATGAACGTGGTGGTACGGCTTCTAGCCCAGGAACATGGTGACAGATTTGGCCCTGTTGCTTATCTTTCTAAATCTTTAGACAACCTAGCACAAGGGTTGCCCTCATGCTTGCGTGCAGTGGCTGCTGATGGTCTGATGGTCCGGGATGCTGAGAAAACAGTGCTGTCACATCCTTTGATACTGGTTATGAAATCACGCTCTTGGCAAACAGAAAACGTAACCATTAAGCCTTCTTCTCAGCAGCATTCAGCTGTAGTAACGCTGCGTGATCTGCTAGACTTTATTGACTTAGATGGTTTTGACGACGCACACGATTGCCTTAAACACATTGAACAAGATACCTCTTTTAGGCCCGATCTTTTAGATATGGCCCTAGAAGAGGGGGATTGCCTATATGTAGATAGATCGTGTTCAAAACCCTCTGATGTGTATTTATGTGGATATGCGGTTGTAAGATTACCTGATGAAATAGTTGAAGCTAAATCATTACCATACACATCTACA
Organism: Silurus glanis; assembly: GCA_014706435.1. NCBI lineage: Eukaryota > Metazoa > Chordata > Actinopteri > Siluriformes > Siluridae > Silurus > Silurus glanis. Next base: position 33,333 of record JAAIIK010000053.1, on the reverse strand, counting down.
CAAGCTGCAGAGTTGGTCGCACTTACAAGAGCATGTCAGTTGTCTGAAGGTAAAGTAGTGACTATATACACTGATTCTAAGTACGCTAATGATGTTGTGCTTGATTTTGCCGAAACATGGAAGCAAAGAGACTTTAAAACAGCTGATGGAAAGCCCATAGCACATTTTAATCTCATAGGTGACCTCTTAAATGCTGTTCAACTCCCTGCCAAAGTGGCCATAGTTAAGGTTAAAGGACATGCCGCAGGTGATTCAGAGGAAATTCGGGGAAACACGTCAGCGGATAAAGTAGTTAAGAAAGCAGCAAAACAACCAGTAGATTTGGACACAGTACATACAAATTCTGAGATCCCGATGATGACACACATCTCCAGTATACCAGATATTGACCTAAAAATTACTTCAGAGTCAGCCTACTGAGGAGGACAAAGTATTGGGCTTCTAAACAATGTAAATCATATTCTGCTGGTATCATTAGAGATGTAGATGGAAAAAATGTTCTGCCTAAACTAGCTTAAAGTGTTGGTGAAGCATTACCATGGGATGTCACACATTAGCATAGCTAAAGTTACACAGGCTATAAACTCATCATACTGTATTGCTGATGTAGCTAAAACAACCAAGCTAGTGTTAGATTCATGTTTGACTTGTGCCAAAACTAACACCCAATGACCTGTACGACATGATGTGCTTACTTTTCCTGAGCAACCTTTCCAACACCTACAGTTAGATTTCACACATATGCCACCAGTAGGAAATTTGAGAAACCTGTTGGTTATAGTTGACAGATTCAGTAAGTGGGTAGAAGTATTTGCATGCGTGACAGAGAACGCTAAAACAGTTGTAAAAATATTAACGAAAGAGATCATCTCTAGGTTTGGTATTCCTAGTGTGATTGAAAGTGATAACGGCACACCTTTTGCTTCTAAAGTAACAGAACTTTTGGCTAAAAGCTTAGCAATTGATTGCCTTTTTAATATTCCCTATCACCCACAGTCAGCTGGAGTGGTAGAGAGAACGAACAGAACCATTAAGGAACGTGTTACTAAAGCCTGCATTGAAACAGGCCGAAATTGGACTGTTGTTCTCCCGGCAGTACTCACAGAAATGAGAATGACTCCATCTTCAACTACTAAACTGTCACCTTTTGAAATTCTAATGGGCTGGCCTTTCCCGACCCCATGGGTCAGGCGACGCACTGGCATTTCTCTTTGAACACATCATTCAGAGAGAAGAAACTGCTATGTATTGTCGAGAAATTTAGCTACCTTTAGTTATAAAAATACAGTAGAATACCAAAATAATAAAAAGAAAATAAAGGTAGTTGTGATAAGAGTATGATAGGTTTATTGGAGAATAGTATTGGAGAATAACAGGTGCAGTTTTGCAGAGTGTACAAAATCTTAAACAACAACAAGAGTATTAGGTAGGCTAGAAACCGCAGGGTATTTTTGTCTGGTGTATAAAGGTTACCTAAGCGAGGAACCGCATAGCATGTGCATCTTGTATATGAGGGTGCACAAAAGTTCACAGTGCTTAGGGGAAGGCCAACATAATAAAAAAAATTAGCAAAAACAATATAATTTAAGCTTTTTAACATATAACATTGCTTATATTAGTTTAAATCCAAGCTTAATACATATAACCATTACTCAGCATTAATATAGTATAATACTCAGCTTCGCACAGAACTCGGTGTATGAAGCGAGTTCAAATATCAAATCAAATAATCATGCTTAAAGAGGCAAAATCAGTTAAAGATATATACAAAAGCGCAGCATACATTATATCATCACCATCCTTAACCGTGCATATATGTCACAGTTATATTTTAAAGGCTGAAAGAGCAGGTGAAGCTAGTGGACAAAGTTAGAAAAGAAAGTAAAGATAAAAACGGCTTGCTGGGGAAGTAAAAGTTCACAGTGAGAGAACAACGGTGTCAGGTCCTGAGGAATAGGAAGGATTAGGTTCGTCTCCAGGAGACAGGGGAGTGGTTGGAGAATAATTGGAGAGAGGAGAGCTGGAGAAAAAAGGCTCCAACAGTAGTTCAGGCTCAGTTTGGGTAGAAGCATCCTGAGTATGAACAGTGGAAGGCAAGGAGGGATGCACACAATGTCCAACAAGTCGTCCCAAAAGGCGAATATGCGCCATGGCCAGTAGGTAGTGGCGGCGGCCACATGCGCCACACAAAGGGCGTTGGCCCAAGGTATGCCTTGTAGGAGAAGCCCGTGGAAGAAGGGGTGAAAAGAAAGGAAAAATTAAAAATAAGAATATAATAGATATCTATCTATCTATGATAGATATCTAAGATTTTGTGTGTGTATATATATATATATATATATATATATATATATATATATATACACACAAAATCTTTAAAAAAGAGAAGAGCAAGGAAGAATTAGGCACAGAACTTTCACATTGTCAGTTGATGCAAAACAAGTGGTATAAAATGTTCAATAACCAAAACACAAAAACATACAGGAAGCGCTAAGGAAGCTTGTAGTTAAGATATAGGCATTGATTTAGAAAAAGTTCAGGACAGGAAACTCGTTCGTAAAGATGCACAAACTAAGATGAATACTGGAAAAATAAATTAAATTAATACAAAGCTAAGAATACAGAAAATCAAATCTATATTACTAAGGGAGAATTAAGGGATTAGGCAGTATATGAAAAGACTAGGGAATTTTTGCAAGGAAGAAAAAAACAAAACAAGCAAACAAAACAAAAAGGTGTGAAAATTGCAGGGGAGGATTGGTTGTTTGGTGGTAAAATGCATGATCAGGGGATTTTTTACAAGAAGGAAAGGTCACCATCAGATGTTTACGGTACATGTAAATTAGAAATGTATGGAAGTGAATGAGGCCTCCTGGAAAGGGGTGGCATTTTACCAAGAAAAGGTATATGTTACAGGCCCCGTGCAAAAGGCAGTGTTAGCAGATTAAAAAGTCCCTGTAAAAACAGGAATAAATGAGGAGACAGGAGCAAACGTGTCTGTGTCGCACATAATCTCCAACAATTGTTTATTCAATAAAACTTTATTATTAAAGTATATTTCTTTGTCTTTGTTAATGCACAAATGTCATTCTTTTTTTTCTCTATCGACAAAAACAATGCACATCTCACCTTTTTTTCACAGAAAAACATACATGTGAATTTTTCACAGTACCCCTTTAACTCTACTCGTTCCATTCACATGTTATCAGATAAGCGTAAAATCATTACACATGACTGAACTGTAAGGCATAAGAACCTGAGAAATATATGTAAACCATATACATTTTACATTCTAGTTGCTGATATTATAATCAGATCTTTCATCATGTTACATAAACATTAGTTTTTCCCTTCTATACTGGCAGGAAATTAAAGTGCATTACAGTCTCTTGCACTGAAATGTCTGTTTAAACATTGTCTGGAAATATGCATTGATATATGGTCACACACACCAACTCTGATTAACCAAACACAGATATATGAATTACAAAAATATATTGAACATTATAACCTGGTAACTGGAGCCTGTATGAATCAGATTAAATGTATTTCACAAGCACGTGGCCAGCGTCCACAAAATGGCGGACGATTTACACATATACACTATCTTCAGAAACCAAAACATTCATAACAGTGCATTTATAAACAATACATATGTAACATTCATACACACATACGAATTAAATGACTTGTGTGCATTTTGTTTTGTTGTTGTGAAAGTCATACCTGTAAAAACAGGAATAAATGAGGAGACAGGAGCAAACGTGTCTGTGTCGCACATAATCTCCAACAATTGTGAGAGCACCTGCGCGACACTGCTCCTTCACGCAAATCCTCAGTTCATTTTCAAAATAAGAGTCCCGATCTTTCTCAGCAATAGACAACATTTTAAACGTTGCAGTTTCCAACTTTCCATGAAATTGAACATATAAAATATATGTAACAAACAGTATTTTAAACTTTGCAGCTTTCCAGCTTTCAATTATATTTAACATATTAAATATATATAAAACGAAAAACAGGGTTTAGTAAATAAACTTTTTTTCTTCCAAAATCACAATACCCATAACGTGTACATACTTTAGGGTGTCACATATAAACTTACCAGAAAATACTTAAGCAAAAGGTGTGATATGCAAAATTATTGGTGTATGTAAAGTAGTAAGGAGGAGAAGTTAGAGAATAATATGTAAATGTAATATGTAATATGTTTGGGGTATAAAAAGTGAAAGATTTGCCACATTCATTCGCACTTGTCCGTGATAACTGACGGGTAGTAAGGAGAACTCGGGTAGTTTTGCTGTTAAGAGTAGGCAAGACTACCTTCCGGGTAGTATTGCTGTTAAGAAAGCTCACTCCTGAAAGGCCTTCTAGGACCGGGTTATATTGACTGTAATAAAGTGATTTGCTCCTTCTCATCTCATGACTGGAAGATTCTTCATTTGGTCTGGCTGTTTAATATTTGGTATTTTTAGACTTATTGGTAACTATATAGTAATTGCTTGAAACTGATTCGAACGTAGAGCCACTTAATTGATGTGTCCGCTCAGGCACAGGGTCTGTGTTCTGACAGTATACCTGATAATACTGCTAATAGACATATTGAACAGGCACTGAGTAACAACTGTCTCATGATGTCTTGGAGAAGATGAAATAACTGCCGACAAAGTTTTTTGAGAAGATTAAGTATTTATTCACGAGTGTTGGACACTACTTTGTTTTAGGCTTGATTCTTGTATTGATTGTTGAAATTGTACTTTGTATGTTGTCATGTTTGATGACGATGGTAAGACAGACCATAAAGGCCTCGATTGGAGTGGTAATGATGAAGGATTATATTCATGTAGGGACGGAATGAAATGAAATCTGTTGTTTTTGTTTTGTCTTTATATTTTCATTTGCAGTTTATATCATTGATCCTGTTCCCAGGAAAGAAAATCCTATTTTATTGGTGCGTGATGCTGAATCATAAATGATTTAAAGTGGCCATTGTTATTGTTAAGATGGTTCTCATTTACACTTGCAGCATTTAGCAGACGCTTTTATCCAGAGCGACAAACAAAAATGCTTCGAGTCTCTAGCAATGAATAAATCTACACTTGTACGCAAGATTACAAAACTAACACACACATTTCCCACACTGGTTCACACACAATCCTTTAAAATTTCACATTTCATGTTCATACTAATAATTTCATAAAAAATGTTTACCTTTATCATAAAAAATATGATTTATTGTACAAATATGAATTTTCAAGTACATTAGCATAATTTCATTAAAACTATTTAAAAAGTGCAATAAGTGCACAAAAAGGTGACATTACAAAATATGTTTAGATAGAAATATGACGTTTTTCATAAAAATAGTTATTGTAAAAATATGAATATGAATATTCATAAGCACAATTAAATGAAAATACGTTAAAAAGTGCAATCCGTGAACGAAAAATTTTACATGACAAACCATGGTTTGACAAAAATATTTCTTTTTACATAACGAAATGATAGTCATTATAAAAATATGAATTTTCATATTCAGAAGCATATGTTCACGGAAAACCTTTAAATAATTGCCATTAAGAAGCAAAAAACAAAAAAGTGACCATACAAATCATATTTTGACAAAAATTTCATTTTCATTATAAATTTTATAGTTATTCTGAAAATATGAATTTTCATATTTATAAGCATCATTGAATGAAAAACCGCTAAAAATTGCAAAATGCAAGCAAAAACTTACATTAAAAACCATGGTCTGAGAAAAATATAACTTAAAAAAAATATATATATATAAATATATATATGAAATTAATTGGGAAATTATAAATTCTCATATTCATCAGAATTATTTAATGAAATACTATTAAAAAAAGCAAAAATTTAATGAAAAACGTGAAATGCCAAATCACGTTTTTACAAGTTAACGTTAAAATATAAATAGTCATATTTCTTTTCATGAAATACCATGTTTTGTATGACTTTTCTCATATAAATATGAAATTAATTGGTAAAATATTAATTTTTATATTGAAAAGAATAATATGAAAAACTTTCAAAGTAAAATGTGCTATGACAATCAAGTTTTTATGAAATTATGACTTTTCATATTCATAAGCCTCATCTAACTAAAAACCAGTGCAAATATTCATTGCAAAAAGTTATAGAACAAACAATGGTTTGAAATCTTTCTTTTATAAAAAATGTATTGTTTTTTTTAAATATTACATTTCATATTCATATCCAAAATTTCATTTTAGAAAAGTAACATTTTACATCAGCTACTGCAGCGTGTTTAATCAATAATCTTCCAGAAATTACGATATTAAATAGATCTCCGTCTGACGCCACAGAGCTTGACTGGGCCACTGAATACCTAGAATCAATGTTACGTTATACTCTAGATGATGTAGCTCCCCTTAAGACCAAAATGATCAGGGAGAAAAAATTAGCACAGTTTTATAATGATCATACGCGCACCTTAAAACAGACCACTCGGAAATTAGAACGTAAATGGCGTCAAACTAAATTAACAGTATTTCAAATAGCATGGAAGGAGAGCCTCCTAAATTATAGAAAATCTCTTAGTGCTGCTAGATCAGCATATTTCTCCACCCTCATAGAAAATAACAAGCATAATCCTAGATTTTTATTCAGCACGGTAGCAAAATTAATAGTAAATAAAAGCACTGCACTAACATGCACACCATCATTAGGTATTAATGATTTCATGAACTTTTTTAATAATAAAGTTGAAAACATCAGGCAAGAAATCCAGACGGTTAATATAAATCCAAATTATTTTACAAGTAACCCTGTAGACAGCAGTGTAAATATAACAGACAATCAATTACAAAGCTTCACTCCTATTCATGAGAATGACTTAATTTCATTAATTTCCTCATCAAAATCATCAACCTGCATTCTCGGTCGCTTGCCTATAAGTTTCTTCAAACAGATAATTCCAGAGGTAATTGAACCTGTTTTAAAAATAATAAACTCTTCCACTAGCACTGGTTATTTACCTAAATCCTTCAAACTGGCAGTTATCCACCCCCTAATTAAGAAACCTGACCTTGACCCATGTCAGCTGTCCAACTACAGGCCAATATCAAATCTCCCCTTTATATCCAAAATTTTAGAAAAGGTTGTAGCACAGCAGTTATGCTAACATCTACTTATGAATTACATTTTTGAAATGTATTAGTCAGGATTTCGGCCTCATCATAGCACAGAGACGACGCTAGTTAAGGTATTAAATGACCTGTTATTGGCCTCTGATCAGGGTTTTGTCTCTTTACTTGTTTTGCTCAACCTTAGTGCAGCTTTTGACACCAGTGATCACACTATACCGCTTGCTAGACTTGAGAATGTTGTTGGAATAAAGGGAATAGCTCTCTCTTGGCTCAGGTCTTATTTGACTGACCGCTATCAGTTTGTTGATGTAAATAGTGAGTTCTCCACACTCTCTGAGGTAAAGTTTGGTGTTCCTCAAGGATCTGTCTTAGGCCCACTGCTTTTCTCTCTATATATGCTGCCTCTTGGTGAAATTATACATAAACATGGTATTCGCTTCCATTGCTATGCTGATGATACACAGTTGTATATTTCAGCAAAGCCAGATGAGAGAGATCAGCTTAACAATGTTGAGAAATGTGTAAGGGACATTAGACAGTGGATGCTTGATACTTTCTTCTGCTCAACTCAGATAAGACGGAAGTACTTTTACTAGGACCACATGCAGCTAGAAGCAAACTTTCTGATTAGGTAGCATCTCTGGATGGTGTTTCTGTTTCAGCGTGTACGGCTGTCAAAGACCTTGGTGTTATTATTGACCCTAGTCTTTCCTTTGAGGCTCACGTAAATAATATCACCAGGATCGCCTTCTTTCACCTTAGAAATATTGCTAAAATTAGAAATATGATGTCGTTACAGGATGCAGAAAAACTAGTTCATGCTTTTGTTACTTCTAGATTAGACTACTGTAATGTTTTACTGTCTGGGTGTGCAAGTAAGTGCATAAATAAGCTTCAGTTAGTTCAGAATGCAGCAGCAAGAGTCCTTACTAGATCTAGGAAATACGAAATCAGAAATTACGATATTAAATAGATCTCCGTCTGACGCCGCAGAGCTTGACTGGGCCACTGAATACCTAGAACGTTACGTTATACTCTACATGATGTAGCTCCTATTAAGACCAAAATGATCAGGGAGAAAAAATTAGCACAGTGTTATAATGATCATACGCGCACCTTAAAACAGACAACTCGGAAATTAGAACGTAAATGGCGTCAAACAAAATTAACAGTATTTCAAATAGCATGAAAGGAGAGCCTCCTAGTAATGATTTCATGAACTTTTTTTAATAATAAAGTTGAAAACATCAGGCAAGAAATCCAGGCTATCTGTTGGTTCCTCAAATAATGAAAACTAAAGCAGGGGCCAGATCTTTCTCTTATAAAGCTCCACAGTTATGGAACAGCCTTCCAAACAGTGTTCAGGACTCAGACACAGTCTCAGTGTTCAAGTCGAGGTTGAAAACATATTTATTTAGTCAAGCGTTTGATCAGTAGATTTTTTTCTTAGATAAAGGAGCAGATCTGGAGGGATCATGGATATAGAGTGTTTGGTGAACTGGGATATTTGTATGCTGTCGTCCCCTCACTTTCACATGTTCACTCAGGTTTGTTGACGGTGGTGTGGTGAGTCGTCTCTTATCCCAGAGATCCCTCATGTCTGTGTTACCTTCTGGTTCTCCCTTGTAGTTATGCTGCCATAGCGAGTCTTGCCAGAGTCCAAACTGCACAGTGACATTAACTTTCATACAACAATAAGGACACTTAATAATCCATATCCTTCTCTTCCTGTCACACTCTTCTCTCTCTCTCTCTCTCTCTCTCTCTCTCTCTCTCTCTCTCTCTCTCAGTCGAGTTAAACATGCTCCTGAGGCTCCAGTGACCACTGTTCCTGTCCCTCTCCCCTCTCTGGATCTTCCCACTTCGTCCAGGCCTGCCTCTGGATAGTGTTCTCTTCGATTGTAGGCCACTCTGTGCAGCTTGGGACGGTTTCTCAACACCTTGGGTGGTTCCATGAAATTCCGGAGTAAGAACGGGCGCTTTGAGGATGGATTGGACTGTAGTTAATGTCAACAGTCTCCTACACTGACTCAGGACTACTTTTCGCTTCTGATCATCATCACTGTACCCCGCAACATCGTATATCTGCTACAAATGGACATTCGGTGCAACCCAGATGAGGATGGGTTCCCTCTTGAGTCTGGTTCCTCTCAAGGTTTCTTCCTTATGCCATCTCGGGTAGTTTTTCCTTGCCAGAGTCACCAGACTCGCTCATCAGGGAAAAACTTACTTATAAACAACATATTCACTTTTAATCACCACATTATCTGTGTAAAGCTGCTTTGAGACAATGTTCATTGTTAAAAGCGCTATACAAATAAAAATTAATTGAATGAGTTTCTTAGCCTGTGAAAATGCGATTCCGCAAGTCTTAGGCTTCTAGGACGAAGAGAAAGCGTTTTTTTGAACCAAGCATATTTGCACAAACAGCATGCACTTGCCCATGATAATTTTACATGTTTATGATGAGATATGATAACAAAACATTTTCTGACTAAAATATGATAATTTTCACACAAAAATTAGTTATTTCAAAAATATGAATTTTCATATTCATAATCATAATTTTATAAAAACTGTTGAAAACTGCAAAAAAAATGAACACAAATGGCTTAGAAATTCATAATTCATCAAAATCGAAACAACAGCACATATTTGGCAACTATTTGGCATATTTGGCATATTTGTGCTGAAAATGCGATTCCGCAAGTCTCAGGCTTTTAGGACGAAGAGAAAGCGGTTTTTCGAACCAAGCATTTTTGCACAAACAGCATGCACTTGCCCATGATAATGTTAAGTTTATGATGAGATATAAAAAACTTTCTTTCGGCTTCTCCCGTTAGGGGTTGCCACAGCGGATCCTCCGCATGTTTGATTTGGCACGTTTTTATGCTGGATGCCCTTCCTAACGCAACCCTCCCCATTTATCCGAGTTTGGGACCGGCACTAAGAGTGGCTGGGGTTGGTTCCCTGACCTTTTATGATGAGATATGATATAACAAAACATTTTCCGACCAAAATATTATAATTTTCACATAAATATTAGTTATTTCAAAAATATTAATTTTCATATTCATAATCATAATTTCATAAAAACTGCAAAAAGTGAATGTAAATGGGTTAGAAATTCATAATTTATTAAACACGAAACAACAGCACATATTTGGCAAAAAAAAAATCACCGCAAAACGTGATATGACAAACAATGGTTGGAAAATGTTTATTTTTTTTAATTCATATTTTTTTATGAAAATATAAAATTTCCTATTCATAATCAAAATAAAAAAAATACATTAACCTTTACCATAATAATATGAGTAATTGTGAAACTGTAATTCATATGATCATGGAAAACCTTTAAAAAAGTGCTATAAGTGAATGAAAAACAAAAGAGTGATCACAAAAATATGACTTTTTCATTAGAAATGTGATAGTTATTAAACTGAATTTTTATATTCATAAGCAGCTTTTAATGAAAAAAACATTTAAAGTGCAATATGTAAGAGAAAAACCTACATGATAATGATTTGAGCGAAAAATACAGTTTTTTAATAAAAAGATTAAATTAATTGGTAAAATATAAATTTTCCTATTCATCAGCATAATAATTAATGATACTGTTAAAAAGTGCAAAATTCTATGAAAAACATATTCATAAGCATCATTTCACTAAGAATCGTTAAAAGTGCAATCAATGAACAAAAAAGGTTTCATGATATACCATGTTTTGCCATAAAAAATTACTTTTCTTTTATAAATATAAAATTAATAGGTAAAATATGAATTTTCATATTCAAAGGAATAAGTTCATGAAAACTGTAAAAAGAAATGTGCAAAAATTCAATGAAAAACGTGATATGACAAATCAAGTTTTTAACAAGATATTGTGAAATTATGACTTTTCATATTCATAAGCATCATTTAACAAAAAAAAAAACATTAAAAAGTGCAAATGTTCATCACAAAAACTGTTATGACAAACAATGGTTTGAAACAAATCTGACTTTCTTTTATAAAAAAGTTTTTTTATTGTTTTTATTAAATTACATTTTATACTCATAATTTTCACCTTTATTTGCATGAATGTGGTGATACAGCTGCGGGGATTCTAGCCCAGAAACATGGTGATAGATTTCGCCCTGTTGCGTATCTTTCTAAATCTTTAGACAACCTAGCACAAGGGTTGCCCTCATGCTTGCGTGCAGTGGCTGCTGATGGTCTGATGGTCCGGGATGCTGAGAAAACAGTGCTGTCACATCCTTTGATACTGGTTATGAAATTCAGCTGTAGTAACTAAGTGCGACCAACTCTGCAGCTTGTGCTGATGTGTATGGTAAAGATTTAGCTTCAACTATTACATCAGGTAATCTTACAACCGCATATCCATATAAATACACACCATCAGAAGGTTTGAACATGAACCATCTACATATAGGCCGTATTCTAACCATCTACTTCCAGGGCCGTATCTAAAAGATCGGGCCTACAAGAGGTCTCTTGTTCAATGTGTTTAAGGCAATCATGTGCGTCATCAAAACCATCTAAGTCAATATTGTCTAGCAGATCATGCAGAGCTACTACAGCTGAATGTGGCTGAGAAGAGGCTTAATAGTGTGATTTCATAACCAGACTTCTACGTTGTGCTGTCATATGTTGTGTGTTGAGGTTGTGTAAAATAGCTGTTACCTGATGTGAGGTGTACAGTATCAAAGGATGTGACAGCACCGTTTTCTCAGCATCCTGGACCATTAGAGCTGCAGCAGCCACTGCACGCAAGCACAAGGGCAATCCTTGTGCTCTTTATGTTCTCTAAAGATTTGGAAGTATACGCAACAGGGCAATATCTGGCACCGTGTTCCTGGGCTAGGATCCCCGCAGCCATACCACCACGTTCGTGCACATAGAGGTGAAAAGGTTTAGTATAATTCGGCTGACGAGTCACCGAAACCCTGAGGAAGATGGGTCCAGGTGAATTGACGTCCCCTATAGGTAAATGCAAAAAGCGGCTGTGTCTGTGAGGCCAGTGGGACCCAGTAAAAAGCAGAACAAAGATCAATCACAGTAAAAAATCTGTGAGTCGCTGGTATAGAGTTAACAATGGTCACTACATTGGGCACCAAAGGAGCTGACGGAATAACTATTTTATTAATCTCACGTAAATCTTGTGTTAGCCTCCAGCATTTTTTTTCTGCCTTCAAGACGGGATTAATCGGTGTGTTATAAGGTGAATGTGTGTTTCGATCAAAACCCCTTGTGCCAATAAATTGTCAATAACTGGAGCAATGCCAACATTCTTCTCTTTAGACAATGGATATTGTTTAACAAAAACTGGATGGTGTGTTTTCATGAGTGCATGATACAGTTTTACCTGGATTAAACCTGCCTTGTCTTTGTGAGAGGCCCATAATTTAGGGTTAACTTCACCTAAATTTGGTTCATCAGGCAGGACCTCTGTACTACCCTGGAAGAAATCTTCCAGATGTGGCTGTGGCTCAGTTGAGAGCATGAGGACAGAAGGAAAAGACAGTGAAACATTGGTTTCAAAAAACAGAAGTTTCATTCCCATTTTATGCATCATATCTCTTCCTAAAAGGTTTAAAGGCGAGTTTGAAATTATTGTAAAGATATGATAAAAATTTGTACCAGTCGGTGTCACCACAGGCAAAAGGTGAGTCACAGGACATGAAATTGGAAATCTAGCTATTCGCTATTAGATGAACTTCACCTTTTTCCTTGAGTTTTGTGCTGAGGCTGGAATGCACCACTTCCTGTTGCAGTGCAGAGCATAACGAGTTAACAAAACCTGAAGCATAGTAGAAACCTCTAGCAACATCTAAATCTCTAGGAAAAGGTATCTAGATGTGACACAATTTCACTCCATAATGCCAAATGGTCTAAATAGGGATTAGTCCAAAAACCGGCACAATTCCTATACATCCAATCTTTGGGATTTTCTTCTGGCAGTAAGAGACAGTTGTTATGACCCAACTTTTTAACACAGAACAAAGAACAGACACAAAACACTTAACACTCAGACAATACACACAACACTAGGCACCAGGGGGATCGCAGTCTTCAAACAAAAAAGGTAATCCAGTCTCTCCAATTGAATCACAAATTTTGTAAGTTAGGAGAAAAAAATAGACTATAAAGCCAAAACTGTGATGCGGAGAATGAGGCGGAAGCCGAAGTACACGCACACAAAGTCTTTAATGATTAAAGAAAGCAGGATATACACACACCAGAAAAGAAGCAGTATATTCCTGTGAGAAAGGCAGTTCGATCCACGGGTCCGCGCTGAGGAAAGCGCGGCGCTGGCAGCAGCCGAGAACGTGGTGCAGACAACGTGAAAAGTGGAGAACAATAACGGACAGTGTGTGGGAGCACATGAGTGGTTTATATGTGCGTGTGGGTGATGGAAGTCAGGTGTGCCGTGTTAGTAATCAGGCGAGCAGCTCCTTACGGGCAGGGCTTGTGCGGGTGAAGACGCAGGGTGCTCCCTGACAAAAGCAAGATTGAAGTCTTTTGAAAATGTTGAAAGTCTTTTCAAAATGTCCCTTTTTCTTCAGTTCCTTTTCTCTTTTCTCTCTTTTTTTTAATTTTTTTAATACATTCATTTATCTATTTTTTTCGGGCATATAAAAATTATCTGTGGATACTTCAGACAATATCGCCTATATTAGACAGACCGTAAAAAACTTCTTCTAATCTTGCATCTTACGTCTAAGGTGAGGAAAACGTTGTCGCGACGGAATCATCCCACCAAAGGAAATTATCATTAATTAAACAATTAATGCATAACCAAGACACGAACACACATGCAGCCCTATTGGCTGGCAAATGGGAAAATCCCTGTAAACAAGGAAGTATCCTAAAACTTACCTTGATGCGTGATCTCCCTTTGGATATTGCCGGAAAGTATCTTGCTTCTGACACCAAAACTGTTAGATTTTTATCATGCCCAAACAAAACTTAATTTTTGGAGATGTTTTCCATACGACCTGCGATGCCCATAGTGCCTTTCTGATATCAGGGAAGAATCACACAGCACACAGCAAATGTTCTTCTTCGGTTTATTGCAGGCAGCAGACACGTATATATATATATATATATACAAATCTGAAAGAAAGCTGACCTAAAGTTGTTTCCTGTTTAGACAAGAGGATATACTAGCTGGAGATGTGTGAGACCAGATAAAGACTCCCTGTATACCTTACATACTAACATCGTAAATATTCTATAGACACTGAACAGACAAAGGAATGTGTGCAAAGCAGTGTGAGAACCGTCTTAACACTAACACTTTTCCTGAGCAACCTTTCCAACACCTACAGATCGATTTCACACATATGCCACCAGTAGGAAATTTGAGAAACCTGTTGGTTATAGTTGACAGATTCAGTAAGTGGCCAGAAGCATTTGCATGCGTGACAGAGAACGCTAAAACAGTTGTAAAAATATTAACAAAAGAGATCATCTCTAGGTTTGGTATTCCTAGTGTGATTGAAAGTGATAACGGCATACCTTTTGCTTCTAAAGTAACACAACCTTTGGCTAAAAGCTTAGCAATTGATTGCCATTTTAATATTCCCTATCACCCACAGTCAGCTGGAGTGGTAGAGAGAACGAACAGAACCATTAAGGAATGTGTTACTAAAGACTGTATCTTTAGGTAACCTGGAAGTGATGGTGGAACGACTACATTTCTGCCCTGGTTTAAAAAAATTTAATTCTATTATTGCTGATGTCTCACTAACTTTTCCTCTGCCCACATAAAACCCAACACACCCTTTTGTGCCTAATCAGCATGTCCTGATACGAAGTCTGAAGCCTACCAAGGTCGGTGAGCCGAAGTATCGGGCGACTGTTCTAGCTGTAACCAGAACTGGAGTTCTGACTAATTATCAGCCACAGTGGATACACGCAAGCAGGATCAAAACAGCACCCCCTTAATCTGTGCATTAATTGGTCTGTTAGCCTAAGAAGCCTGCCTAAGTGAGTATTCAGGGCTGAAATATTTGAGAGCCCACGGAAAGATCCTTTCTTTATAGTAGAAAGGGGGCCACCTCCGGGGTGAAGATCTGACTCACTTGACTGTTTTGTTTAACTTACCCTGATACCTGCTCTAGGTCTAAATTCTATATTCTATAACAATATATGCATAGTTGTAATTACACTCCGAATTTTCTTAGTTCTCTTTGAACACGTCATTCAGAGAGAAGAAACTGCTACGTATTGTCGAGAAATTTAGCAAGTTTCAGTTATAAAAATAGAGTAGAATAACAAAATAATAAAAAGAAAATAAAGGTAGTTGTGATAAGAGTATGATAGGTTTATTGGAGAATAGCATTGGAGAACACCAGGTGCAGTTTTGCAGAGTGTACAACATTTTAATAACAACAAGCGGATTAGCTAGGCTAGAAACCGCAGGGTATTTTTGTCTGGTGTTTATACATATCTTTATACATTATATATATCGGAACTTACCGATCATTGGACGAGACACCTGTAATTCACCTGTATATCTTGACTGACAGGTGTCTTGTCCAATGATCTGTACGTTTCCATTCACAAACGATACCTACCTTTTCCGGTTTGTCTGAATCGTTGCACGAAACACATTAACAAATCCGAAAACACAACGACAAAATTCAGACAAACCGGAAAAGGTAGGTATCGTTTGTGAATGGAAACTTACCGATCATTGGACAGACACCTGTCATCCAAAATATACTGGAAGTACAACATTCTTTTTTTCTTTTATTTATTTATTTATTTATTAAGCAATTAACCATATAAAAAACATGTACAATTTACATTACAATGCACAGAACAGGTGCATGAAAATTTGTTAATTTGTTAATTTGTTTTCAGATTTGTAAATTTGATTTGGATTTGTTAATTTGTTTTTGAATTTGTTGTTTTGTTTTTGGATTTGTTATTTTGTTTTCGGATTTGTTATTTTGTTTTCGGATTTGTTAATGTGTTTTGCACTTCTGACAGAAAGTTCCACAGACTGACAGAAAGTTCCACAAGGGAACCAACCCCTCAGGGCTGGCCCCTGACCTCACTCACAACCCAACAAAGTAAGCGGGGGGGGGAATCGGAGCGGGGAGACCAGGACTCGTAGCTGAAAGGATGGCATCCACTACCCACCTGCTTAACATCCGCCCATCGGCCAGGAAACCTTTCCTATTAGGGCCACAGCAGACGAACAGCTGCACCGACCGCCTCCAAGGACTTGTCATGTGGAGACAAGCATCCAGTGCAGCCAGGTCTGTAACCCCTGGTCGGGGGCTATAAACAGAGGAGGGAAGAATACCTGTAACACGACACATAGGGTGGGAGCCGTAGGCACCTCAGGTACGCACCCAGGTTTCGTGTATAGAAACACTCTGGCCATGCCAGGGGGCAAACTCCAGGCGGGACCGGGCAACTGCCAAGTCCCAGACAGGCACTCTGGGTCGCGTCACGTGCCTCAGCCTCCGGACGCCGCGGAGGAAACGTGTCACCAATGGGTGCCTACCCAGCGACCTCCCCGCAGGCGGGGCGATATATGCTGCGATGGCGGACACGGAAACCTTCAGGGACGAAGGGGTTAACCCTGTGGCAAACTGTTCCTGTAAAAACTCTAGAACTGAACCGACCGGGCAGTTAACTAGGTCCAAGTCATGGTGCTCACACCGTGACGCGAACAGTTGCCATCGTGCAGCGTATGACCTCCTTGTGGATGGAGCTCTGGAGTGGGGAAGGGCCTCTACTACCTCGGTAGCAAGACCAGCTGCTACGAACTGTGCCCCCTGAGGGGCCACAGCTTCCACAACTCCGGGCGGGGGTGAAGCAGGGTTCCGTCCTGCCAGCGAGCGGAGATCCCTTCTGGGAGGAATTTCCCATGGAGGGCCCTCGAGTAGGGATACCAGGTCCGCAAACCACGGCTTGCCCGGACATCGAGGTGCTACCAGGAGGAGACAGACTCCTTCCCGGCGAACTCCTTCCAGAACTCCCGAGAGCACTGAGATCGGGGGAAAAACGTACAGGCATAGCCTCAGCCATGACAGCCACTGTCTCGACAGGGCGTCTGCTCTGACATCCAACCGTCCCAGGATGTATTCAATTCAATTCAATTCATTTTTATTTGTATAGCGCTTTTAACAATGAACATTGTCTCAAAGCAGCTTTACACAGATAATGTGGTGATTAAAAATGAATATGTTCTTTATGAATAAGTTTGTCCCTGATGAGCAAGCCGGTGGCTACTGTGGCAAGGAAAAACTCCCCGAGATGGCATAAGGAAGAACCCTTGAGAGGAACCAGACTCAAGAGGCAACCCATCCTCATCTGGGTTACACCGAATGTCCATTTGTAGCAGGTATACAATGTTGCGGGGTACAGTGATGATGATCAGAAGCGAACTGTATTCCTGAGTCAGTGTAGGAGACTGTTGACATCAACTACAGTCCAATCCATCCTCAAAGTGCCCGTTCTACTCCGGAATTTCATGGAACCACCCAAGGCGTTGATAAGAAACCGTCCCCAGCTGCAACGAGTGGCCTCCAGTCAAAGAGAACACTATCCAGAGGCAGACCAGGAAGAAGTGGGGAGATCCACAGAGGGGAGAGGGGCAGGAACAGTGGTCACTGGAGCCTCAGGAGCATGTTTAACTCGACTGAAAGAGAGAGAGAGAGAGAGAGAGAGAGAGAGAGAGAGAGAGAGAGAGAAGAGGGTGACAGGAAGAGAAGGATATGGATTATTAAGTGTACCTATTGTTGTATGAGAGTTAATGTCACTGTGCAGTTTGGACTCCGGCAAGACTCGCTATGGCAGCATAACTAAAAGGGAGAACCAGAAGGCAACACAGACATGAGGGATCTCTGGGATAAGAGACGATCCACCACACCACCATCAATAAAACTGAGTGAACGTGTGAGTGTGGGGGGACGACAGCATACAAATATCCCAGTTCACCAAACACTCTATATCCATGATCCCCCCAGATCTGAGCCTTTACCTAAGAAAAAATCTACTGATTATAGGCTTGACTGAATAAATATGTTTTCAACCTCGACTTAAACACTGAGACTGTGTCTGAGTCCCGAACACTGATAGGAAGGCTGTTCCATAACTGTGGGGCTTTATAAGAGAAAGATCTGCCCTCTGCTGTAGTCTTCATTATTTGAGGAACCAACAGATAGCCAGCACCTTTTGATCTGAGTAGGCGTGGAGGATCATACTGGTACAGGAGTTCACTCAGATACTGCGGTGCGAGACCGTTAAGTGATTTATACGTCAGTAGTAGTGTTTTATAATCAATGCGAGATTTGATTGGGAGCCAGTGTAGACTGATTAATACAGGGGTGATGTGGTCATATTTCCTAGATCTAGTGAGGACTCTTGCTGCTGCATTCTGAACTAACTGAAGCTTATTTATGCACTTACTCGCACACCCAGATAGTAAAGCGTTACAGTAGTCTAATCTAGAAGTAACAAAAGCATGAACTAGTTTTTCTGCATCCTGTAACGACATCATATTTCTAATTTTAGCAATATTTCTAAGGTGAAAGAAGGCGATCCTGGTAATATTATTCACGTGAGCCTCAAAGGAAAGACTAGGGTCAATAATAACACCAAGGTCTTTGACAGCCATACACGCTGAAACAGAAACACCATCCAGAGATGCTACCTAATCGGAAAGTTTGCTTCTAGCTGCATGTGGTCCTAGTAAAAGTACTTCCGTCTTATCTGAGTTGAGCAGAAGAAAGTTATCGAGCATCCACTGTCTAATGTCCTTTACACATTTCTCAACATTGTTAAGCTGATCTCTCTCATCTGGCTTTGCTGAAATATACAGCTGTGTATCATCAGCATAGCAATGGAATCTAATACCATGTTTATGAATAATTTCACCAAGAGGCAGCATATATAAATAGAAAAGCAGAGGGCCTAAGACAGATCCTTGAGGAACACCAAACTTTACCTCAGAGAGTGTGGAGAACTCACCATTTACATCAACAAACTGATAGCGATCAGTCAAATAAGTCCTGAGCCAAGAGAGAGCTGTTCCCTTTATTCCATCAACGTTCTCAAGTCTAGCAAGTAGTATAGCGTGATCAGTGGTGTCAAAAGCTGCACTAAGGTCGAGCAAAACAAGTAAGGAGACAAAACCCTGATCAGAGGCCAATAACAGGTCATTTACCACCTTAACTAGTGCCTTCTCTGTGCTATGATGAGGCCGAAATCCTGACTGATACATTTCAAAAATGTTATTCATAAGTAGGTGTGAGCATAACTGCTGTGCTACAACCTTTTCTAAAATTTTGGATATAAAGGGGAGATTTGATATTGGTCTGTAGTTGGACAGCTGACATTGGTCAAGGTCAGGTTTCTTAATTAGGTGATGGATAACTGCAAGTTTGAAGGATTTAGGTACATAACCAGTGCTAATGGAAGAGTTTATTATTTTTAAAACAGGTTCATTTACCTCTGGAGTTATCTGTTTAAAGAAACTTGTAGGCAGGGGACCGAGAATGCAGGTTGATGATTTTGATGAGGAAATTAATGAAATTAAGTCATTCTCATGAATAGGAGTGAAGCTTTGTAATTGATTGTCTGTTTTAATTACACTGCTGTCTACAGGGTTACTTGTAAAATAATTTGGATTTATATTAACCGCCTGGATTTCTTGCCTAATGTTTTCTTCTTCTTTTTCTTTCGGCTGCTCCCATTAGGGGTCGCCACAGCGGATCATCCGTCTCCATACCACCCTGTCCTCATCTGCCTCTTTTACCCCAACTACCTGCATGTCATCTCTCACCACATCCATGAACCTCCTCCTTGGTCTTCCTCTTTTCCTCCTTCCTGGTGGCTCCATCCTCAGCATTCTCCTACCAATATAACTCATATCCCTCCTCTGCACATGTCCAAACCATCTCAATCTCGCCTCCCTCACCTTGTCACCAAAATGTCCAACATGCGCTGTCCCTCTAATAAACTCATTTCTAATCTTGTCCATCCTCGTCACTCCCAACGAAAACCTTAACATCTTCAGCTATGCTACCTCCAGCTCCGCCTCCTGCCTTTTACTCAATGCCACTGTCTCTAAACCATACAACATCGCAGGTCTCACCACAGTCCTATAAACTTTCCCTTTCATTCTTGCAGATACCCTACTATCACAAATCACTCCTGTCACTCTTCTCCACCCACTCCACCCTGCCTGCACTCTTTTCTTTACTTCCCTAACACACTCTCCATTACTTTGCACTGTTGACCCCAGGTACCTGAACTCATCTACCTTCTCCACCTCTTCTCCCTGCAACCGCACCACTCCACTGCCCTCCCTCTCATTTACGCACATGTACTCTGTCTTACTCCTACTGACTTTCATTCCCCTCCTCTCCAGCGCGTACCTCCACCTCTCCAGGCTCTTCTCAACCTGCTCACTACTCTCACCACAAATCACAATATCATCCGCAAACATCATAGTCCAGGGAGACTCCTGTCTGACCTCGTCCGTCAACCTGTCCATCACCACTGCAAACAGGAAAGGGCTCAGGGCCTATCCTTGATGCAGTCCAACCTTCACCTTGAACCAGTCTGTCATTCCTACTGCACACTTCACTGCTGTCACACTGTCCTCATACATGTCCTGCACCACCCTCACATACTTCTCTGACACACCTGACTTCCTCATACAATACCACAACTCCTCTCTTGGCACTCTGTCGTACGCTTTCTCTAAATCCACAAATACACAATGCAGCTCCTTCTGTCCTTCTCTATACTTCACCATCAATGTTCTCAAAGCAAATAAGGCATCTGTGGTGCTCTTCCTCGGCATGAAACCATACTGTTGCTCACAGATGGTCACCTCTTCTCTCTGCCTGGCTTCCACTACTCTTTCCCATAACTTCATGGTGTGACTGATCAACTTAATTCCCCTGTAGTTACTGCAGGTCTGCAGATCTCCCTTATGCTTAAAGATCGGTACCAGCACACTCCTTCTCCATTCCTCAGGCATCCTCTCACCTTCCAAAATCTTGTTAAACAATCTGGTTAAAAACTCCACTGCCATCTCTCCTAAACATCTCCATGCTTCTACTGGTATGTCATCTGGACCAACCGACTTTCCACTCTTCATCCTCTTAATCGCTGTTCTCACTTCCTCCTTACTAATCCTATCCACATCCTGCTTTACTAACTCCACATCATCCAACCTTCTCTCTCTCTCATTTTCCTCGTTCATCAGCTGCTCAAAATACTCCCTCCATCTTCTCAACACACTCTCCTCACTAGTCAACACATTTCCATCTCCATCCTTTATTGCTCTAACTTGCAACACATCCTTCCCAGCTCGATCTCTCTGCCTGGCCAATCGGTACAAATCCTTTTCTCCTTCCTTAGTGTTCAACCTCTCATACAGCTCCTCATATGCCTTTTCCTTGGCTTTCGCCACATCCCTCTTTACCTGCTGCCGCAGCTCCTTGTACTCCTGCCTACTTTTCTCATCACCCTGTCGATCCCACTTCTGTTTTGTTAACCTCTTTCCCCTTATGCTCTCCTGCACTTCCTCATTCCACCACCACATCTCTTTGTCTTCCTTTCTATTTCCAGATGTCAGACCAAGTACCTTTCTAGCTGCCTCCCTCATCACTCCTGCAGTAGTTTCCCAATCATCCAGCACCTCTTCACCACCACCGAGCCTCTGTCTGACCTCTTCCCTGAACCTCACACTACAGTCTTCCTCCTTCAGTTTCCACCATCTTATTCTTCGTTCAGTCCTTACTCTCCTCCTCTTCTTCTTTGCCTCCGAAACCATCCTACAGACCACCATCCGATGCTGTCTAGCTACACTGTCCCCTGCCAACACCTTACAGTCTCCAATCTCCTTCAGGTTGCATCTCCTACATAGAACATAGTCCACCTGTGTGCACCTTCCTCCACTCTTATAGGTCACCCTATGATCCTCCTTCTTCTTAAAATACTTGTTCACCACTGCCATTTCCATCCTTTTAGCAAAATCTACCACCATCTGCCCTTCCACATTTCTCTCCTTTAGGCCATACCTACCCATAACCTCCTCATCAAATCTGTTCCCCTCACCTACATGTCCATTAAAGTCTGCCCCAATCACCAATCGTTCATTTCTAGGTACACCATCTACCACTTCATCTAATTCACTCCAGAATCTTTCCTTCTCCTCCATCTCACAGCCGACTTGTGGAGCATAGGCACTGATGACATTTATCATCATCCCGTCAACTTCCACCTTCACGATCATCACCCTATCAGAAACTCTCTACACCTCCACTACACTCTTACTGTACTCTTCCTTCAGAATCACCCCTACACCATTTCTCTTTCCATCCACACCATAATAGTACAGTTTAAACCCACCTCCAATGTTTCTGGCCTTACTCCCTTTCCACTTGGTCTCCTGAACACACAACATATCTACCTTTCTCCTCTCCATCATATCAGCTATCTCTCTCCCTTTACCAGTAATAGTGCCAACATTTAAAGTAACAACCCGAACCTCCACTCTCCTACACTTCTCCTTTCCCTGTCGCCTCTGTAGACGTCTTCCTCCTCTCCTTCTCCTCCTTCGGCCAACAGTAGCCCAATTTCCACCGGTACCCTGTTGGCTAACGATACCTGTGGCGGTCGTTGTTAACCCGGGCCTCGACCGATCCGGTATGAAATTCTTAATCGTGACCCGCATATTTGATTTGGCACGTTTTACGCTGGATGCCCTTCCTAACGCAACCATCGCCATTTATCCGGGCTTGGGACCAGCATTAAGAGTGCACTGGCTTGTGCCTCCCTAATGGCTGGATTGCCTGATGTTTTCAATTTTATTATTAAAAAAGTTCATGAAATCATTACTACCTAATGATGGTGTGCATGTGAGTGCAGTGCTTTTATTCCCTGTTAATTTTGCTACCGTGCTGAATAAAAATCTATGATTATGCTTGTTATTTTCTATGAGGGTGGAGAAATATGCTGATCTAGCAGCACTAAGAGATTTTCTATAATTTAGGAGGCTCTCCTTCCATGCTATTTGAAATACTGTTAATTTTGTTTGACGCCATTTACGTTCTAATTTTCGAGTGGTCTGTTTTAAGGTGCGTGTATGATCATTATATCTCCCTGATCATTTTGGTCTTAAGGGGAGCTACATCATCTAGAGTATAACGTAATGTTGATTCTAGGTATTCAGTGGCCCAGTCGAGCTCTGCGGGGTCAGACGAAGATCTATCTAATATCCTAATTTCTGGAAGATTGTTAATAAAACGCGCTGCTGTAGCTGACGTGAAAGTACGCTTAACACGATAACGTGGTGAGGTAGTAATGCAATGACTGAGGCAGATTTTAAAAGAGATGAGATAATGGTCTGAAATAGCTTCAGACTGTGGAATTATGACTAATTATGACTATGTAAACGGCTCTCAATGAGAGGAGTTCGTCCTGGGACCACAAGAGGACCTCTCGCGCCAGTTGTTTGCAAGGGGCGAGACTGGAGGCCCCCCTGGTGGTTGATGTACAAGACCACCGCCGTAATTGTCCGTGCGGACCAACACATGGCGATCTCTCAGGACTGGGAGGAAGTGTTTTAAACCCAACAACACTGCCATCATCTCCAGGCAATTTATGTGCCACGAGAGACGTGGGCGCACTCCACAGACCCTGGGCGGAGTGGCCACTCATGACCGCTCCCCACCCCGTGAGGGACCACCGTTAGCGTTACGCGACGACAAGGAGTCCCTTAAACAGGGCCTCGGGACAGAACGTTGGGTCCTTCCATGCATCCAAGGCTCGAAGGGCACACCGCAAGACGATACGATACGGACTCCCTCTGGGGGAGAACCCTTCTGCCCCGGAGCCACCACTGGAGGGGCATCATGCGGAGGAGGCCATGTGGAATTACATTGGACGCTGCCACCATGAGACCCAGCAGCCTCTGGAACTGCCTCACAGTGAGTGGCTGGCCTGCTCCTACCCTCCTGACTGCGGTGAGGATGACTTCAAACCGGGCGGGAGACAACCGTGCCCGCAACCTGGCCGAGTCCCACACCACGCCGAGAAAAGTGGTTCTCTGCGCTGGAGAAAGTACACTCTACCCGGCGTTTCAGTCTGAGCCCCAGTACCTTCATGCAGGCGAGAACGACATCTCAATGCCGAACTGCCTGGTGCTCTAAACGAGCCAATATCAACCAATCGTCGATATAATACAAAATGCAGATGCCCTGAAGCTTCTGAAGCTTCACCCCGAATCAACCTCAGGAACCTCCCGTGTGTGGTGATGGACGGATGCGTGGGAGCATGCGACCTCCAGATCTAACGTATGACAAATCAGTCCTCGGACTTGATCTGATACACGACCTCTCTGAGCGAGTATCCTGAACCCGAGCCTCATAAGTGAGTGGTTCAAGGAGTGGAGATCCAAAATGGGATGCAACCCGCCGTCCTTCTTCGGAACAATGAAGTATGGGCCGTAGCAGCCTAACTCTCTGACCGAGGAGGATGGTCGATGGCCCGATTCCTCAGGAGAGTACGCACCTCCTGTCCCAGGACCAGAGCCTGCATGGGTCCTACCAGGGTGGGACACATCCTGTTGAACCGGGGAGGAGAAGACGCGAACTGAATCACGCAGCCCTTCTCCACAGTACGCAGGACCCCCTCCAGACTCCTGGCAGCCCTCCAGACTGACAGAAAGTTCCACAGGGGAACCAACCCCTCGGGGCTGGCCCCTGACCCACTCAGAGCGGCTGGAGCGGTGCTCTGCAGCCGACTCCACCTCCTGAGAGGTGGCGGATCCCCCCCATCCGCAGCGATCTTACGGGCGTAATACGGGGAGCAAACCGCTGGAGGGAAGCCGTGCCCTGAACACGTCCCATGGCAGGGCTGGCAGACAGCCCTCCTGAACCCGAATGGCAGGAGCAGTGTACTGCGGCCGTTGAAGCCCCCTGAGAGGCGGCGGATGACCCGAATCCGCAACGAACTTTCGGGTG
>JAAIIK010000052.1:4295863-4309978 GCA_014706435.1 Silurus glanis | reverse complement strand
TGTGTGTGTGTGTGTGTGTGTGTGTGTGTGTGTGTGTGTGTGTGTGTGTGTTTATTCTGGGCTAATACCAAGTAAACCGAATTGTAAAGTGAAGGTGGAAAATTAATTTCTAATCAACTTATGAAGACTGAGCTGTTGAAAACATGATGCTTCAGCAGATCTCTCATTTCCTGTAACAAACAAGATAGGACACTCAAGAGTGGATGCATTTTTCTGTGTTGTTATCTTTCACATGGCGAATAGCACAATGTCCCTCTCGGCATGTGAGTGTTAAAGTGTATGTGAAAACGGTGGGGTATTATTTTGATGCTTTGGAAAGATGAACTGATCGATTTCATGTTATGGCATGTGTTTATAGACGTGACTCTTCAACCAGCACCTGCTGTGACCTATAGAACGATCGGAGGAGTTCTGGACTTTTATATCCTCCTCGGAGACACACCAGAGGCTATTGTACAGGAGTTCACACAGGTCAGATTCAATGCCAGTGATGAAATAGTGCTGATCAATCAGAAATATTTAATTTAATCAATTTCCCTTCTGGGGTTTACAGCTGAAATGGGCATGAACCTGTCAAAATGGTTCAATAATTCAAACAATAATTTAGAACTCAGATTGCAAATGAAGATTCTTGCTGGGTAACTTATCCTATTTTGATCTAACACAACTACTGTATTTCTCATAGAATAATATCATGTAAAAAAAAAAAAAAAAAAAAAAAAAAAGTCTTTGAATAGCTTTTTTAGTGTAAAAAAAAAAGTTCACTGGCGGAATGACACGCTGCGTCTTCAAAGCTTTGGGAACGCTTCCACGTGTCCATGCTCTGAATCACGTGTGTAATCTTTCCAACGGAAAGGTGCGATGTCACAGGCAGGGTGACCTTCAAGACCAGGACGCTATAAAAAGCACATGCTGTGGGGCCAGTGCTAGCTTCAATGAAAGAAGCGTTGCAAGGATGCAGGCAGTGTGACCTGGAGACGCAGCGTCTCGTTCTGTCAGGGAACCAGGGTTACATACGTAACCTAGAGACGTTTCCTTTCAGGAACACGAGCGGTGTCCATAATGCTTTGGGATCGAGAGTCTAATACTGCCAGACTGAACAGTCCCTACCTAGTGTGGACAGGCACAGCTAGGTCAAAGGATCAAGGAGCCAGGAGTGCCACTAAGGTCAAGGCTGTAGGACCTGTTAAAGGTCATCGTTGTGGACCAGCCTGCAGCGTTGCAAATGTTTTGGAGAGATGCTCCAGAGTACCAGACTTTAGAGACTGCCACACCCCGAGTGCAGTGATATCTGACCCAGAAAGGTGCGGGAAGACCAGAGGACTAATAAGAGGATGAGATAGAATCCACAATCCACCTTGCTGAGGGTCTGCTTGTTCACAGGGTGTCCCTTTTTATAGAGACCGTAGCGAACAAACTGATGCTCCAACTTTCTTCACAGCTCCGGTCTGTGCTGGTTAAGCCGGTCACCCCGCCGGTGAAGTCACACCTTTCCGTTAGACAGATTATACATGTAATTCAGAGCGTGGACACAGGAATCGTTCCAAAAGCATTGTTGACGCAGCTCGAGTTCCTGAAAGGGAACTTGTAAATGAAGGCAAATAAAACTAGTCACAAATCTACTCATGCAGAGATTTAGCGGTTTCTTATTATTACAGTTAAAACTGATATATTATATTATTAAATATAATAATTAGCATAGAAGTGAATCAAAATTAGTTCCACTTCTGCCGTTCAGCTTTTAACCTCAATGTTTATTCAGTGCTCCTACCTGTCTATGCCAATTTATGTTGTTTTATGGGCGTCACTAAATGCAAATGTGCTGTGTCAGGAACATGAAAACGTTTAAAATGTCCTTTGTTTCTTTTATGCATATATTTACACAACTTTATGAAGAGATTTTATGAATAAGGTCCAAAATTCTTATTTAGTGTAATTGAGTGTAATTGAGATTAAGTGTCCTTATCTTTAACTAACGAAATTATTTGTATCACAAGCACATGCACACAAATAATTCAATCTCATTTTAGCAATCCAATTATTTAAGTTTTCATGTAAACAGTACACAGCAATATTTTAAATATGATTACAGCCTGTATCATATTTCACAAATGAAATGTCCTGTTTAAGCATAATAATAAAATTATCATAAATTTTGAATAATAAATAGAGTACTGAACTAAAAGAGAGAGGGAGCTAGAGAGATAGAAAATTTACTCAAATCAATGTTATTGAAACCCATCAATAACCATCCATGTAACTATGCTGAGTAAATAAATACTGAATAATTATTCCACGTTCATTCATCAAATTACATGTTAAATTAAATATGCAACGTAACGACAAATCGGCTTTAAAGGAAATTGGACTTTTTATTTAATCAATTGATCTATAGTGAGGTTAAAAAGAGGAGAAAAAAAAAAAAAAGATTGTGGTGTAGTGACTTGCAGCAGCAGGCAAAACATAGACACAGGACAGGCAGGATTAACACAAACCCAAGAGCTGTATTGATTAATGAGTGTGGTGAAAGAGAGAGGTTGTGTCGAGGGAGATAGACTGAAGTTGTTTTGTTTTCAGGCCTGTGGATTGTGGAGCATTGAAAGACTGTCTCCGCAGTGGGTTTGGGTTTTCTTTAAAATATCTGTGCATAAAAAAAAAGAAAAATATGTGAAACTTTTAAATATTGGCACCAATTCAGACATTTATAAAGTAAAATGAAAATTTTACATTTTGTAAGTAACTTTAACAGCAAAAGTGCACATATTTGCATGTATTTTAAATACGCAGATATTAACATTAATTCATTGAGTATAGGATTTTAATAGAACTAATAATGGCAAAAAAATTATGTATACCATGTTGTTTGTGTTTTTTATTTTCTCTAGCTGGTTGGCAGGCCAACTATTCCTCCATATTGGGCTTTTGGTTTCCAACTCTCTCGCTGGGACTATGGCAGCCTGGAAGAGCTGAAGAAAACAGTGGATAGAAATCGAGCAATTGGCCTTCCTTATGTGAGAGAACACATTACTAAATCTCCTTCTGTTCTTACTGAAAACCACATCTACCAAATTCTCCACGAACCCAAACAAGCACATAACAGAATTATTGTGATATTTTTTTTTATAATGTCTGATTTATTACTTACCATGAATCATATTTATATAATCAAATGTATAAGTGGCACACATACTATGTTTGCAGTACTTAAAGTTTCACCTGTAATTGCTGTGAGATACACTGAAGGACAATGTTTTGGCATAATGGCAAAGGGAGAATTAGTACAGCAGCCTAATATGTCTCCATATGATTAGCATTTGCAAAGACCTGGCACGAAGAGCTCACCATCTGCTGAGGCTTTATGGAAGACTGAATATGCCAATGTAATGAAAAGCAGTAGGCAATGGAACAACTAACACACTAGCATGAGCAACAGGCTTTGACCGCGCCATTCATTAGCTAGTGGATGCTAATGATGGGGAACACATCTTTGCCAAGTTTAAAGCTTTAGAAGATGTGTGAAGGTCAATAATTTGAGTCTCTGTAACTTTGGTTTCTAAAATTTATTTAGGGAAAAGCCCAAAATAATGAGCAATACATTAGAGCTAAGAGACAGCAGTTTCTAACAGATGCTAATGCTGGGGGGGAAAAATAATAATAATAATAATAATAATAATAATAATAAAAATGTATTAAAAATACACACATCTTAAAACTTTGACGTTGTGGATAGTAAGGGTTCTGGGGAACTCCTTGTTTTTCATTCTTACATTTAGATATAAAAGCACCACACAAACATGCACTGGAAGACATAATTCCCAGCTTGAAATCTAAACGGTTAAACCAACAGCCCTCAAGCAACATGTACTTTAAGATCTGTTGATTTTGACTCTTGCAACATCTGATGTAATGGCTATAATCTGATTGGAAAGAAACTCAAATGTAAACAGAAAATCCAGGAAGCAGCGCAAGCTAATAATTTAATACATATTCACGGAAAAAAAAATAATACATAATGATTTTAATGGAGTTTAGGACAGCAGACAATGCTTTGCTGGCTCTGACAGCCCGTCAATGGATTTAATTAAATCCAAATTTGCATATGGGGAAGAATTGAAGATTTAGCTTCTTTCTACAGCTTCAAACTTAATATAAGCTAAATTATTTGCCAGTAGTGTAAAACAAAAATATGAACAAAGTTGACATTAATAAAACCTTCATAGTTTATTCTGATTGAAGCATTATAAATACATACAGTATACAGTATATTTTGAAAGATAATTTGCCATATATGGTGACAAAAACCTGACGATACAAACATCAAACAAAATCTTTGGGAAATAATTTGATTCCAGCATTAATATATAAATATCAAATATTAATGATGTATACATCAGAGCCAAAGCCTGTGGCAGCAACTGAATGTTAATAGCAAGGAAAACATAACTGTCACGTCTGAGATCTCAGAAATTAGCCAGAGGTCTATGGGTCCTTCCCTGAACGGTTATAAAAACTTCCATTTATGCATGAAACTCTCAAAATAATAAAATATACATTATAGCTGAGGCCCACAGCTACTAGCAAACAATAATGACTATGAAAGAATACTTAACAAGCTCAGAAGCTCCTGAATTGCAGTCTAGGGGTCTAGGGGTCCATAATAATGTGAATTAGAGACGCTTTGAATCTTGCAATTTCTTATGAACATGACAAATTAATTAGTCTTGCTTAGTCCTGGTACAGCAGCTAATACTAATGATACAAAAAATCATAGTTGACAAAAAATGAGTGCAGAAATTGTGGAAATCTATATGCCTTTCAGCATAGAATGTATGTATGAAAGTAAGTAGTCCATTAGCAACTGAAAAATTCAAATGTTTGCAAGCCTGAGACATCAGAAATGTAACACTGGGGTTTCAGGCATGTCCTTATCATAAAACATAATTTAATAAAAAAAATAATAATAACAATGAAACTGAAAAATACTAGCTATGCATAACCCTTAAAGTTAAAGGATATGGGACAAGGCATGCAGGTTTAGCCAATACAGAAACAAGTTCTGGGGTAAACTTAGTTAAAATAGAAAGATTTTCCAGACTCAAGTAAGGTAGTATGAAGGATAAATTTTAAAAGACTTTTGCATTTACATATGAAAATCACAGAATAATAATCCATGAGAAAATATTTTTTAGACCTGACGTCTCTCAGGCAAGAACGATGAAAACCTGAGACTCTCCCAGGTGAATTGAAGGAGTTGGCAGAAAATGAAAGAAGGAGATAATAAGGACAAATACACTCATTTATTCTCCCGCATCACCTGTTCCAGGATGTGCAGTACACAGATATAGACTACATGGAGGACAAAAAGGACTTCACATACGACCTGGTGAAGTTCAAAGACCTGCCGCAGTTTGCTGACTACATGCATGCAGAAGGGCAAAAATATATTCTCATATTGGTGAGTCATCTTTTTTTTTGCCACTGCCATTTTATTTGGTCAATTAGCTTTTACTTCTGTTTGTAAAGAAGAAACTTGCTGCAGAAATGTGCTGCCTTTTCCCACCTGTGCCTCAACACCTGTGCTGGTATGATAAATGACTAGCAATCATCATAATCAAGCCTGAAAATGTGCCTTTTTATTTTTTATTTTTAAAGGATCCCGCCATAGCTATATCCAAGAGAATCAACGGATCATACGAATCATATGACAGAGGAACAAAAGCTGAGGCATGGGTAACTGAGTCAGACGGAAAGACTCCACTACATGGAGAGGTAAATAACAGTGGTTATAAAAATGAAAATATGTACCTTAAAAATTGCAAACTGTGGGAACATCAGATAACATCTGTTCTCCCCTGTTCTGCCCATCAATCCAAGACCTACTTAAACTTCATGCCTAATTATTTTTTATAGTAACAAGGAAGATATATTTTTATTACTGTACTCAGGTATGTTTTGTGTTTCCTTCATTTCCACATTGTCTATGTTTTGTTTTACAGTTATTCTCATAGAGATCACTTTTACAAAGTTACTATGAACATCAACACATAGATATTAACACATGTAGCAGTTCACTTAATAAGTCTTAAATAATTTAAACATAAAACAAAGATAATGGTTAAAACCCATCTCACATGGGTTACAGAAGTTAAAGGTCAGTCTACAAAAAGTGGCTTCAAAATATGAATGTTACTGCAAGATCGAATAGTTAGTATGTACGTTAGTGAGTTTGGAAGTTAGTTTGATTGATAGATAGATAGATAGATAGATAGATAGATAGATAGATAGATAGATAGATAGATAGATAGATAGATAGATAGATAGATAGATAGATAGATAGATAGATAGATAGATAGAAGAAAAAATCTAAATTGTAATTGTACAATACAGGCACACAGAAATGACATGCAGTTATGCATCTACCAGAAGTACAAATAGTAGTATTGTGAAAACTAACTATACACACATTGGATTCAAAAATTCAAGTTGAAAATATTTTCAGATATATATTCATTGAAAACAAAATGATGTGTCAATGGTCAATGGAAATCAATATCATCAACCCATCAGAGGACCGAAAAATGTTGGCGCTATACAGCGAGGCGAAAATGAAATCTGATTGGTTAAAGGAACAAGAGTCAAGAGAGATTCAAGAAGCCTTTATTGTCATTTCAACCATATATAGCTGACGCATTACACAGTGAAATGAAACAATGTTCCTCCTGAACCCTGGTGCTACAACAACAATCACAGAAAACACAGGGCTAAGGACTAGTAAGTCTCCTCGCCACATAAAGTGCATCGTGTGCAACCTGGTGCAAACAGTGCAAAGACAACACAAGACAGTGCAAGACAATACAGGACAGTGCAAGACAAAACAAGACAGTGTAAGACAAATACACAAAACACAAAATAGCACTGCCAGTAAACCTGTTGTATATTGCACACTGCGGTGTGTAAAAGAGTAAAGTGAACATTGTAAGTAACAAAAATGGAAACAAAATGTTGTGCAAAAGAGCAATAGCAGCAATCCAAAGAAAGATGTGCCCGTTGGTAATATTCTCAATGTTAAAAATGCCAGCAGGACAGACTTTGCAGGCCCTGGGATGATTAGATTGACATTGCAGTGCATAGAGGCTGAAATCTGATTGGACAAAAAAAATCTAACATCCACATACACGTACTGGAAGCAGTGCAGCCAAGAGAAACGCTACAAACTGAAAAGAATAGACTGTTGGAAATAAATTAATACAATTTTATGGAACAAATATTAGAATTTAGGTTGTAAATGAAGGTCAGTGCTTCTGATAGTGTTTAGGCCAGCAGAGAAGGCTTTGCTGGCCCTGACTGCCCGCCATTGATAAAAATGCTAAAATAGTCGGTGTACAACTCATCAATCATGTTGTATTCCTGCTGTTTTTCATTCTTGGTCTTACTAAAGGTAAAAGATTAAAAAAATGCATTGCAAATTCATAGGAAACCTTGTTTTTTTTTTTGTTTTTTTTATTGTTTAAACATAGTCTATAATAAAACTTTTATGGTTTATTAAGGAATAAATGACTTGTATCCCATGTATGAGCCTGCTTCCTATATTTCCTATATTATGTTGCAAATTTCCCAATGAGGACCTGTTCTTCTGTTTTAGACAAACACAGAAATGCATTTCTGTTTTTATTTTTATATTAGAAAATAAATCTATAATTTTTGTGTGTAAAATCAATGCCAGTTATAGACCCATAAACAAACAATGATTGACTAAGGTGTACAAAACAGGTTTGACCCTGCTTTCAAAACAGTGCTGTGAATTTTGGGCAGATTTCTATTTTTATTTTTCCGTAACATTTTATTAAACATACACCCAACTGTTCCTCATCTACAAATGTTCTGAAGACTTGCCTGTATAGCTGGTCATGATAGCCCAAGAAGTTCAATTATAGCTCTGATATGTACTGAATAATGAATTGGATGTTCATTAGACATCTCAGCCTGCTGGTGTCATTAATCAGTTAATAAATATGTCAAAGCGATTAGATAATGAACCAAGGGAAAGGGAAATAAAATGAAGTGTGAGTTTGGTACAAGATAAGGACATACTGTAGATGGTCATTTAGCTCTTATCTTGATAGAATCACATTTACTATGTGCTTGTGTATGAATTTATATCAATCTCTGTATTGACAAAGTGTGATCTTCACACATTAATTAAAAGCATCATGAAGGAAGTTCATTGAAATATATTGATTGGAGATGATATGTAGGCGTGCTCATGAAGCTAAATGTAATATTATCTTAGCTTTATTCATTAAAATAAAATTACATTTACACCATAAACATTTGTAAAAAAAAAAAATTACATTTACATTTTTATATTTATAAGATCAACAATGGATTGTGTTTAGTGATTTTGTGTTTTAGTGGTTTTTTTTTTTTTTATAAAATATTTACTTATTTTCAAATTTGTGACATTTATTTATTTTATTATTTTATTTAAATGTACAACACAATTACTGTAGTGTAACAAAAAAATGTATATATGTATTGCAAAGGTCAAGGGCATAATACTTTTTTTTTTCCAAGTTCATAAAGAAAAAAGTAAGAAGACAAGGTTTGCACTAGCTGTCAGAGCTAGTTCATACATTAGGTATTATTGTGTTTATTTTGAGGTATTATTACTCTGAGGGGAATGGTCCCCTGGTGGTCTTGTGGTTAGAGTGCGGCGCTCTCACCGCTGTGGCCCGGGTTCGATCCCTGGTCCGGGAACCGACCCCAGCCATTAGGGTTGCACAAGCCTTAGTGCCGGTCCCAAGCCCGGACAAATGGGGAGGGTTGCTTTAGGAAGGGCATTCAGCGTAAAAACATCTGCCAAATCAAACATGCGGATGGTCCGCTGTGGCGACCCCTAACGGGAGAAGCCGAAACAAAATGTTATTACTCTGAGGGAAAAAAAGGCTTTCTTTTTGGTTTTTAGACTATCTATCAAACAAAGTTTAATAATTTACATCTAAAACAGCCTTTTACAAGATACTCAATACATTCACTAGATAGCAGTCAAGTGTAATAGTCTCTCAATGTTTTTATCAATTTTATCTTGTTGTTTTTAACACCATACAGCTCAACCATAGTTACTATACAGTCACAACTTGGTGCTAGTGGCGTGGTACGTTAAAGAGTGTACCCTATTTTCACTTTGTGATGCTTTTCACATCAAACTTTTTGTTGAAGAGTTCTAAAGTTTTTTTTTAAGATTTTCAACTTATATATGGTACGGTTTGTATTCTATGCAGGTTTGGCCTGGAGTTACCGTGTTTCCAGATTACACCAAGGAATCCTGCATCAGTTGGTGGGTGGATGAAATCGAGCGCTTCCATAAGCAAGTGAATCATGATGCAATCTGGATTGTAAGTAACCCCATATAGAGCAGGGGTTTTTTTTATATTCTGTCTCTTCTAATTTAGAAGTATATACAGCAGAAGTATCTGCTGTATATAGTATGTTATAATACTGTATATGAGGCAACTACAGTGTAGCTTCTGAGGGGTTACAAATCAAAAGCAGTAGTACATCTTATAAAAATAGATACAGTATGTGTATTAGTGTCAGTTTATGTTTGTGTAAATTCAGAAGTTTGTCTTGGCAGTTTTAATGTAATGCAGCTCTTGTGTATCTCATGCAGGTGTCTCAACTAAATGTAAAGACCTAAATTTTATATTTGGAGAACTCCTAGAACAAAGTGTTTGGCGCATTCCAGATGACAGGTTTAGACTATATAGGCGTTCCACTATTACTCAAATGAAAGATGCTAACACACATGGCTCAAAGCAAATGATAAATTTGTGTTTAATTTAATATTTATCCATAAGTCACACAAAAATGTTATACTCAATTGTTTCTTTGCAGCAGCCTTTTTTCTAGGATCAATAATAAAAAATATTTGTTTAAAATGTAGTATGGGATATCGGGCGCGTGGGTGTGGCGCTGAAGATAACAAAAAATGTATTATTAGAAACATGAAATAACTGATGTATTTAATATATTTTTTTGTTTGTTTCAAATTTATTTAAATATTATTCTGCACCTCTGTCCACCTCTACATTTGTATCCTACACATCTACACATTGGTGATATGCTATCAAACAATTATTAAGTGTAAAATGGGAAATGTGTGAATTGTGTCATCATTTCCATTATCGGAATCATCCAATCATCAGTCTCTGTCAGTCTTTCACCTTAGGTAAAATTACTCAAAAATAAAGGTTATCACAGACACAATTTATAGGTACATGTCTAGTTTATGTGTGTGCGTAACTACACAGGAATTAGCACCCCCTTATAACGTGATCTGTTAACAGTATAATGTGTGTGAGTGTGTGCTCTTAGCTGATGATGTATGCCGAAATCAATAGCATTTTGAATGCCTCCATATAATTCTCAGTTTTAATGCGCTAACAATTAGCAGAACAGAGATAACGGAGCTGAACTAATTGTTGTTCATTTGTAAGGACATGAACGAGGTGTCCAGCTTTGTGCACGGCTCCAGTAACGGATGTGCTGATAATACGCTGAATTATCCACCATTCACTCCAAGTAAGTCACATACAGCTCTTGATGTTCAATTAAAAGTTTTAGGCTCAATCCTGTAAGCTTTTTTTCCCCTTGATTAATCCATTGTATTGAACTCCTCAGCTAATTACCAATAAGTAATTCTAGGGTACTTGGATATGCTCCATCTATAGAGGGGCATTAAGTCATTAAAACCCCCACTCCCACCCCAGTTACAATCAAAAGTCACAAGGCACTCATTCCATAGCTTCATCTGATTTGAAACCAGACTTATATACAACCCCAGCATAGAGTTTATATTAGGTTTTTCTCACACCCATGTTCAAGCCACAATCCTGCAGTAATAGCATTCATTCTGATAACATGGCCCAAGCCAGTGACAAAAATGATAAAAGATTATTGTCAATAAGTCCCAAACCCTGACAAACAACCGAGGAATTATGTGCCCTTTTCCACAACATTTATACCATGGATCTAAATACCTGTCATTTAACCAAGGGTGAAGGATATTTTCACAACTTTCTAAGAAGTTATATGAATAATAATAATAATAATAATAATAATAATAATAATAAATTAATAAAATCAATAAAATTTGTAAATGAAAACTGGAGCTGCCAGGAATAAAACATTTTCTATGCTCAGAACACAAAATATAACTCGTGAACTTCAAGATTTCATCTTGTAAACTTCGAAAAGTTCCTCAGCTACATCACCTAAGATCATATTAGTTTTCCACCAGAGATCCTGTGGATCTTTCCGAATAAGTTTTTTTACTTATTTCATTTATCTAAATACATCAGAAATACTGTGTTTTTTAAACATTTTTTATTATTATTATTATGGCACTACTGATTATTGTTTACAAAAATAACCACCTAATAATTTATTGATATCCTTTAGTTTATGGATTTCTGCATTTAAGAAAGGATTCGGACATTTGCTGTACATAATATAAGAATCTATTAAAGAATGCAATGCCTATATACTCTATATAAACAGAAAAATGTGTACATCTGATCATAAGATTTGTATGTGCATTTGAACATCCCATTCCACATTTAGTTTGATTTGCTGTTATAATAACATTTTCTGTGAGAATGTTCCACAAGGATTTGGAAGATGGTTGTGGAGATTTTAGTTCAGATGTATAGAGTTCAATAGGGTTGAGGTCAGAGCTCTATTGCAGACCACTCAGTATCTCTCCAACCTAGACTATGTAAACCATGCAAACCTCATGGATCTTGCTATAGATAGATATCTAAATATTATACTGTGCATAAAACAGCATTGGTTACTGTATATGATTTTTATATCTAGATAGTAAAACTTTTTTTTTTGATGATTTGGGCCAGGTTTTTGTCACAAAGACTTTAGAAATGTGATTATATTTTAGAGCTCAAAGTAAGTCAATGTTTTGGTCTGGCTACTTGAGCAAAATACTGATGATATTCATTATCCGGGTTCATTCCAAACATCAAAAGGTAACATGTGCATACCAAACATTAGAAACCACATGCTTTCGTTGTTTTTGTTGTAGGCCCACAGCAAATACTAATTAGCTTCATCCAGTTCGATCAATGCTGCACGGTACAGCTCTGAAGAATACTTAGTGCTCATTAATAGAAAAAGATTGACAATTCGGGGCTTTTCTTTTTGAAATCTCAAAGTGCAATCAAATGGAGTGGGGACTCTGACCACCCCTGTCAGACAATCGTGATTAATATGAGCCAGATATATGAGACACCATGCTTGTTCATCAGAAGTGAAATTTTGCAGGACACATTTGTCTATTTTTTTTTTTTTTTCAGTTAAGACTGTCATTTCTGACAATACATCAAAAAGTAATTGTTGATGCCTTTGTGTTGCCTGACGCATTGCATCTCCATGTCTAATTTTATTCTAATGCATTAAAAATGGCCTCTAATGCTTCTACAATTGCCTAGAGTGTAATTGGTTTCCCATTTTCCCTTGTGCTTTTTTTAATTGATGCAACTTAAAACTGAGCGTTTTAACTTTTGCCTGTGACATGAATAGAATGCCTCCTTATCCTTAGTCTTAGAAAAAAAAGTTTAATTCAAAAGAGTTCATCCTCTCAGGATTTATAAGAACTCTGAGGTGATTAAAAATCCCAGAAACTCTGCTTTACCTCATACACTCATGGTGATGGAGGTCTTATGGTGGTTTCTTTAGACTACACTGATCTGCATGGTTTAAAAAAATCTTCTAACTGTGCTAATGAATGCTGAATTTTAATTGGGCCTAAGGTATTGATTAAGTTTCTATAACGCCAGCTATGTCCGTACTCCACAATGTTTATCGGATTGCTTTCATTTTAAAAGTTTTGCGTTTCTATAGCAACAACTTACATTTCAGCACCAGCAATATGGCTTTAGACGAACTTAGCCATTGTTTTGCTACACTGAGTTCAAACTGATTAGATTTGATGCCTTGCTATAACGCTTAAAGTTCAATCGCTCAAAGCTGACCTAGCTTACGCTGATCTTTTCCAAGGACAGCCAATAATATGAGACACAAATTTGATGTAGCAAAGATATGCTTCTCCTTTTTCTTTTCATCTCCGAAGGACCAGAATATTTTGGTCGTTGTGCTGTTTGGGATACACATAAATGCTAGGTTTTAAAAAAGACAATTCAGAATGCTAACATGAGAAATGTTTTTCAACACGTCTTGATGATGTAGCACCACGTCAATCTCGGTAAAAATGTAATCATTCATATGCAGCACGGAATGCTCATCATTTAAAAGCACTTTTATTCACAGGGAGATTAGATTAATAAAATCATGCTTTTAAGGTATATGTACATGCTAATATGTACTTTAAACATTTTGAGATAATCAAATGACGGTGGTTTGAAAGAAATGCAAGAGATTGTTGAAGCTTGTATTGGAAAATCATCTTCACAGATATAATAGCTTTGTATGATCCACAAGTGTTGTATTCCATGGAATTATTCTTCTTCAACATTGCAACTCCTGAACCGCAAAAGTTCCTCAGATACATGTCTCAAGTTCATGATA
Organism: Silurus glanis; assembly: GCA_014706435.1. Classification (NCBI taxonomy): domain Eukaryota; kingdom Metazoa; phylum Chordata; class Actinopteri; order Siluriformes; family Siluridae; genus Silurus; species Silurus glanis. Next base: position 4,296,379 of record JAAIIK010000052.1, on the reverse strand, counting down.
GTTCTCAACCTGACACCTTATAAACTTTTCATCCAAGGTTTCTATATAATGCTACTTAATCAATTAGAAATACTGCGTTTTTCAAACTAACAATGGCTTTCATAAAGCTAAGTATTACTGATTAGAGATCACAACAATAGCCACCTGATAATATTGTATTGATTTCCCTCAGTTTCTGTGTTTGTCTATTCTGGAAAGATCAGAACTTTTTCCTGGACAAGAAGTCTCTCGTGTCAGTGCTTTGAATAGCTTAAGATAAAGCTGTCAATTTTTTGTTGTTTAAAAAGTAACAATAATAGAAAAAACTTTGGGAAAAGCTGTTATTGGAAAATAATTAACTTGTTACAACTCGGTCTAGGGTTAGGCTGCACAGAGCTCAGAATTCAAGGGCATATGTTGGTGCATTGTAAGATATGCAAATGTGTATACAAAAGTGTGCAAACGACGTGAATTCAAGCCTTGACCAATCTAGATAGATAGATAGATAGATAGATAGATAGATAGATAGATAGATAG
>JAAIIK010000052.1:4279865-4295853 GCA_014706435.1 Silurus glanis | reverse complement strand
GATAGATAGATAGATAGATAGATAGATAGATAGATAGATAGATAGATTTCCAAAAATATTGGGTCACTTAGTCATAAGTATGGTATGTGCTTTTTGAGCATTGCATTCCAAATTAAGTCCCAATTTGCTCTTATAATTCCCAGCCATTAGGGAGGAACCCAGCCATTAGGGAGGCACAAGCCAGTGCACTCTTAGTGCCGGTCCCAAGCCCGGATAAATGGGGAGGGTTGCGTTAGGAAGGGCATCCAGCGTAAAACATGTGCCAAATCAAATATGCGGGTCACGATTAAGAATTTCATACCGGATCGGTCGAGGCCCGGGTTAACAACGACCGCCACAGGTATTGTTAGCCAACAGGGTACCGGTGGAAATTGGGCTACTGTTGGCCGAAGGAGGAGGAGGAGAGGAGGAAGACGTCTACAGAGGCGACAGGGAAAGGAGCAGTGTAGGAGAGTGGAGGTTCGGGTTGGTACTTTAAATGTTGGTACTATGACTGGTAAAGGGAGAGAGATAGCTGATATGATGGAGAGGAGAAAGGTAGATATGTTGTGTGTTCAGGAGACCAAGTGGAAAGGGAGTAAGGCCAGAAACATTGGAGGTGGGTTTAAACTGTTCTATCATGGTGTGGATGGAAAGAGAAATGGTGTAGGGGTGATCCTGAAGGAAGAGTACAGTAAGAGTGTAGTGGAGGTGAAGAGAGTTTCTGATCGGGTGATGATCGTGAAGGTGGAAGTTGAAGGGATGATGATAAATGTCATCAGTGCCTATGCTCCACAAGTCGGCTGTGAGATGGAGGAGAAGGAAAGATTCTGGAGTGAATTAGATGAAGTGGTAGATGGTGTACCTAGAAATGAACGATTGGTGATTGGGGCAGACTTTAATGGACATGTAGGTGAGGGGAACAGAGGTGATGAGGAGGTGATGGGTAGGTATGGCCTAAAGGAGAGAAATGTGGAAGGGCAGATGGTGGTAGATTTTGCTAAAAGGATGGAAATGGCAGTGGTGAATACGTATTTTAAGAAGAAGGAGGATCATAGGGTGACGTATAAGAGTGGAGGAAGGTGCACACAGGTGGACTATGTTCTATGTAGGAGATGCAACCTGAAGGAGATTGGAGACTGTAAGGTGTTGGCAGGGGACAGTGTAGCTAGACAGCATCGGATGGTGGTCTGTAGGATGGTTTTGGAGGCAAAGAAGAAGAGGAGGAGAGTAGGGACTGAAAGAAGAATAAGATGGTGGAAACTGAAGGAGGAAGACTGTAGTGTGAGGTTCAGAGAAGAGGTCAGACAGAGGCTCGGTGGTGGTGAAGAGGTGCTGGATGATTGGGAAACTACCGCAGGAGTGATGAGGGAGGCAGCTAGAAAGGTACTTGGTGTGACATCTGGAAATAGAAAGGAAGACAAGGAGACATGGTGGTGGAATGAGGAAGTGCAGGAGAGCATAAGGGGAAAGAGGTTAACAAAACAGAAGTGGGATCAACAGGGTGATGAGAAAAGTAGGCAGGAGTACAAGGAGATGCGGCAGCAGGTAAAGAGGGATGTGGCGAAAGCCAAGGAAAAGGCATATGTGGAGCTGAGGTTGAACACTAAGGAAGGAGAAAAGGATTTGTACCGATTGGCCAGGCAGAGAGACCGAGCTGGGAAGGATGTGTTGCAAGTTAGAGCAATAAAGGATGGAGATGGAAATGTGTTGACTAGTGAGGAGAGTCTGTTGAGAAGATGGAGGGAGTATTTTGAGCAGCTGATGAACGAGGAAAATGAGAGAGAGAGAAGGTTGGATGATGTGGAGTTAGTAAAGCAGGAAGTGGATAGGATTAGTAAGGAGGAAGTGAGAGCAGCGATTAAGAGGATGAAGAGTGGAAAGTCGGTTGGACCAGATGACATACCGGTAGAAGCATGGAGATGTTTAGGAGAGATGGCAGTGGAGTTTTTAACCAGATTGTTCAACAAGATTTTGGAAGGTGAGAGGATGCCTGAGGAATGGAGAAGGAGTGTGCTGGTACCGACCTTTAAGCATAAGGGAGATGTGCAGACCTGCAGTAACTACAGGGGAATTAAGTTGATCAGCCACACCATGAAGTTATGGGAAAGAGTAGTGGAAGCCAGGCTGAGAGAAGAGGTGACCATCTGTGAGCAACAGTATGGTTTCATGCCGAGGAAGAGCACCACAGACGCCTTATTTGCTTTGAGAATGTTGATGGAGAAGTATAGAGAAGGACAGAAGGCGCTGCATTGTGTATTTGTGGATTTAGAGAAAGTGTACGACAGAGTGCCAAGAGAGGAGTTGTGGTATTGTATGAGGAAGTCAGGTGTGTCAGAGAAGTATGTGAGTGTGGTGCAGGACATGTATGAGGACAGTGTGACAGCAGTGAAGTGTGCAGTAGGAACGACAGACTGGTTCAAGGTGAAGGTTGGACTGCATCAAGGATCGGCCCTGAGCCCTTTCCTGTTTGCAGTGGTGATGGACAGGTTGACGGATGAGGTCAGACAGGAGTCTCCCTGGACTATGATGTTTGCGGATGATATTGTGATTTGTGGTGAGAGTAGTGAGCAGGTTGAGAAGAGCCTGGAGAGGTGGAGGTACGCGCTGGAGAGGAGGGGAATGAAAGTCAGTAGGAGTAAGACAGAGTACATGTGCGTAAATGAGAGGGAGGGCAGTGGAGTGGTGCGGTTACAGGGAGAAGAGGTGAAGAAGGTGGAGGAGTTCAGGTACCTTGGGTCAACAGTGCAAAGTAATGGAGAGTGTGTTAGGGAAGTGAAGAAAAGAGTGCAGGCAGGGTGGAGTGGGTGGAGAAGAGTGACAGGAGTGATTTGTGATAGTAGAGTATCTGCAAGAATGAAAGGAAAAGTTTATAGGACTGTGGTGAGACCTGCGATGTTGTATGGATTAGAGACAGTGGCATTGAATAAAAGGCAGGAGGCGGAGCTGGAGGTAGCAGAGCTGAAGATGTTAAGGTTTTCGTTGGGAGTGACGAGGATGGACAAGATTAGGAATGAGTTTATTAGAGGGACAGCGCATGTTGGACGTTTTGGTGACAAGGTGAGGGAGGCGAGATTGAGATGGTTTGGACATGTGCAGAGGAGGGACATGAATTATATTGGTAGGAGAATGCTGAGGATGGAGCCACCAGGAAGGAGGAAAAGAGGAAGACCAAGGAGGAGGTTCATGGATGTGGTGAGGGAAGACATGCAGGTAGTTGGTGTAAAAGAGGCAGATGTAGAGGACAGGGTGGTATGGAGACGGATGATCCGCTGTGGCGACCCCTAATGGGAGCAGCCGAAAGAAAAAGAAGAAGAATTCCCTCCACTCTTCTGGGAAGATGTTTCACTAAATTTTGGATTGTGCATATAAATATTTGTGTTTATCAGCCACAAGGGTTTTAAGAAAAGCAGATATGCGTAAGGATGTCTGGGGTGCAGTCAGCATTCCAATTCATCCCAAAGGTGTTCAATAGGGTTAAGATCAGAGCTCTATAGCAGTCAAGATCTTCCTCTTCAAAGCATGTAAAGCATATCTTCAAGGAGCTCACTTTTTGCACAGGGACATTGCCATGCTGGAACAGGTTTGGTAAAAGTTCAAGTAAATGCAACATTTTATTATAGCGCATCGAAAGATGTCCAAAACAACTGAGTGCCTCCAGCTTTGTGGTAACAGTTTGGAAAAGAACCACATATAACAGGAAAGGTCAGGTGACCCAATACTTTTGGAAACATAGTGTAGATTGAAAGATATAGCAAATAGTAGCAATTGTGCAGTTAAATACTGTATGTAAATACTGCATATGTACACAGACAAGCCATGAGTTTATGACCACCTGCCTAATATTGTGTTGGTCGCCCTTTTGCTGCCAAAACAGCATTAACAGCATGAACTACTTCAGCAATTTGAGCTACAGTAGCTCGTCTGCTGGATCGGACCACACGGGTCAGCCTTCACTCCACACGTGCTTGAGTGTGCAGTGAAAGATGTTCAGGAGCTGATGAGCAACTGCACTTGCTTATCATAATCAGTGTTATTAACTTTACTGGCAACACTCAAAATGTTATAATGTTATGCCTGGATAGATATGAAGATAATCTTGGATATACAATAAATACATTATTATATAATTATCTTGAAATAATCCAGAAAGGACGGCAGATTCACAAAATATAACCAATTGTGACAAATATATATATATATATATATATATATATATATATATATATATATATATATATATATATATATATATACTGTTTAAGTAAAATTTGGTTAAGTAAAAAATATATGTAGGTGTTTATATGATTTGTGAGATGTAGAGTTTTTGAGAATTTTATTTCCACAAAACCACATGGATTTGATGCAGTATCAGAACTGATGCCTTTATGCTTTTAAATTTGATAAAGATAAAAAAAAATAAATAAATAAACTGCATTATTTTTTAAGGAAAAACTGGTAAAAAAAAAAAAAAAAAAGAAATCCTAGGTTGAAGAACTTGTGTTATTAATGCATTGTACATCATGTCTTCAGGATTTTTTGCTCCCAGAAACTTTTACCGAAACGCACACACACTTCCCATTGTACTTTCTCTTTTTTATTTTTTTTATTTAAATTTCCCAGTTTGTATTGAACATTACTAATTCTTGTTTGTGCTTTCTAACCTGTGTTGCTAGTCTTTTATAATCTTGCATTTGCCCATATTCCACGTATAGCTTGTATCATTTATTCATTTATAAAATTCTTTATTATTTTTCTTTTTTAATATCATTTTTATACAATTAATTTTTTATTATTGTTATTTATTTATTGCTTATTATTTTTATCTTATCGGTTATTTTTCCTCTTTACAGTTTTCCTTCTTTTGGGTCTTTTGGGCTTTGTGTGTGTGGTTTTTTTTTTTTTACTATTTTTGTCTTTTAATTGTGGATTGTTTGTCTCTGTGTATTCCTCAAGCCCTGTTGTTTACCTGCATGCATTTCCACATCTGTGTCTGTGTTTGACAAAAGATTTAGTCATCTGCACAGAGATGGCAGATGTCGATGGCTTGTCTGGAGCTCTGACCACGTTAGGCCAATTACTGAGTCGGCAGCAACAATGTGTGCACGAAAATGCAAAACGCACAAAGTAAAGGTCCATTTTTTTTGTAATATTATTGAATTAAATTTATATTTATTATTCATAATTTTTTACATTAAAAATAAAGGAAAAACACCAGTGATTTCTAAAAAAAAAACCATTGCATTTATGGCATTAGGTAGACACCCTTATCCAGGGCAACAATAATCTTATTTCTACAACTGAGCAGTTGAGAGTTAAAGGCCTTGATCAAGTGCCCAGGTGCAGCATTTTGACCACCACAGCCAAGATCTCAACTACAGCACCGTTAAGTTACTGCTTGTTTATTGAGCACCTGTATAAGCAAGTAGTATAAAGTTAATGTATTTATGTCTAGCACAGCCGTCACCTAGTTATTGTTTGTTTTAGCGTATTTGCTTTACTTGCTGTGTTTGCATGCATTGTCTAGATCACCATATTACCACTATACAATAGAAACTACAATCCAGTGAAATATACATAAAACTACACTGCAAAGCACTGAGCAGGAGGAAATCATTCAAGAATTATGCACACTGGTTTTACAATACACATTAAAACCACTATTAAGTAACATGAATGTTGGCTATAGAGTCTCTTTTACATTCGATTGGCACTGAAAAAAAGGAGATAATAATAATAATTTGTACTTTTTTGTACCATTGGGAAGGCTTCATTTTAGTAAGTAATATCTGTAGTGGAAATGTAGGGTGCACTGCATTTTGTTCATGGACACATTTTGCCATTTTAATTTTATTGCAAAGGTATTTTGATAAACTATTTTATAAATGAATAGAATCAAATTCGATTAATGCTATGCTATTAATGCCACGGGTAAAAACATCAGAATATGATAAAATTACAATTATTAATATTGCTTAGCAATCAATCAGACTAGTTCGTTTGGACATGTCTGCTGTTATTACTAGTATTGTATTAGTTACTAATAATTTAGAACTGCTTAACACGCTGGATACGCAAAGAAACATTTTTCTGTAATGTATGTGCAGGAAATGTTGATATCTTCTTTTTCTTCTACTTTTTCTTCTTTGGTAGGATCAGGAGTAGCAGCCTAATACCTAGATGTTGCTAACTCTTCAATGTTAGATCATTATATTGCAATGTCTTATTTATTTAGAAATATGTGTAAAACCTGACTTAAGGTTAAAGTTAACTGCTAAGCTAAGCAACTAAATAATACCATGAGCTAATCAACAAGTCAGTGTTATCTTAGTACCAAATGAGCTAGCATTAGCTGGCATTTATTTGCATGGAATGGCAACTATGATGCGTAAATGGTCTTAGCAACAAATCAGTGGTCCATAAATGGGCAGGGATGAACCAAATGCATTCATAAAAACTACATGTGGCATAAATTGCTTCTTTAGTTTTGCTGAGGTGAACTGTTTTAAAAAAGCAGACAAAACAGGGAGCGTTTTTGTATGCAAACACATGCCACTAGAACATATTGGTATTTGCTTTATACCTCATTTTCTGATTGCTTCTTTTTTTTTGCACATTTTGTTCTACAGTCACTACATGATCTCTGTATGATCACCTGTTGGTCACTGGACATTTTTTGCACAATGCTCTATATACACACACTGTATCTGAGCTGGGCTCTGGCAGGCCACTGAAGGACATTCGCAAATGTATCTCTTAGCCACTCCTGTGTTGTCTTAGCTATGTGCTTAGGGTCATTGTCATGACATGTCTACCACACACTTTCTGCTCAGAGCCATAGAAGGTTTTATCTCAAAGTTTATTCAATAGACAGAGAATATGTATCACAACAAAACAGCAGCATAGGGTTTCAAAACAATCAACCCTGATACGTTACCATATATGGAATGATATGAGGATAAGCTATTAAAGCCAGTCAGACAGGAAAACCATATAAGGTAAAGAAATGGAATCAATCGAAAAACAGAACGAGTGGGCATTAGGGTGTAACCCCATCACCCAGATAGGATCGATATTTTAATGTAAGAATCGATCCTTTCAATACAACACTAGAATCAAATGTCTTGTTAGTTTAGACTCGATCAACTGTCCCCTCTGTATATTCGTATATCGTCTTTCTAGGACATTTGTCCCATGTTTCTCATTGTAGTTCATGTTCCATGTTCAGGTTATGGTCTACATTTATTGTTTATTTTTTGTCCTATATGTACATTTGTCCTTTTTTTTTTTTTTTTTTTTTTTTTTTTTTTTTTTGTATACATTTTTCTTTTTTTTTTTTTTTTTTTTTTTTTTTCCTTTGAGTGCAAACATTGCACTTGCATCATTTTACACTCATTCATTATTAAAACCATTCAACCAAACAACCAAAAAAAAAACTAGTTTGCTTCAGTATCCTAAATATATTTGCAAATGTACATTTTATTTGGCTTTCAAATGTTTTTTTTTATTTTATTTTTTTATAATATGCACAATGGTATTTAATATATTTAATTGCTTTTCTATAGCATGTGTTTTTTTCTTAATGAATGTAATAACAGGTGTGGATTTTTGCAAAGACTGCAGTTAATAATTATGTTATGCAAATATTATGCAAATCATGTATATTATGCTGTATTATACTGTATACTAAAGCTTTAAAAACACTTTTGCTTTTTTGTTTTTACTCAAACCATTTTTTAACCATGAGTCAGATATATACGGGTGTATGTAATCTTCACACTAGAGGACCTTCTTCTTGTCAAACTCCTCCAGTGTGTTTGGTCTTACCAGGAAAAGAAAAAAAAAACTTTTTACACAGTAGGAAACTGGCCCAGTAACAAAGATCACTGCAGTCTGGTAGCCCAATAATTTTGCTACCCCTTATCATTTTCGCTCTCCTTATACGACAGTGATCTGTGCTGATGCAAGGATTTTTTTTTGTTACAGTATTTTTCTACTGCTTTTGACACTTAATCGGATCAACTTACACTTTTTATTTCCCAAATTGTTTTGGATTCCATAGTATAATGATGTAATTCAGTGGTAATTCATAGTGGCTATCATAGGTTAAATTTTAATTAGCAATCTCTGTCTTTTGTTGATGTAAACTTGCTTTAATTGTTCCATAATGATCGTTATTTCTTATTGTTTAAAAAAATCTCTTGGTTTCATATATTTTGCTGTTAATAGACATTGGCTTGTACCTGTCTCAATAGTCCTGTCTCCCTATTCTTGTTTTTTACTTTAAATATTTGACTGTATATGAATTTAAATTCATCCTTGAGTGCATAATGATCTTTCAAAACATCGTCTTTCATACATCAGTGAACTTTACCAAGAACAGCTGCTTAACTATATTCCCCCTCCAATTTCTCTCCCCAATTGTATAACCAATTAATTCCCAGCCACCAGTCAGCCATCTTTTCAAATCACTGCTCATGCTGTGAGTCACAGGACAGTGTACCACACTTGCTATCCACCCTCTTCCACATGCATGAGCTCAGACTCACACTCTTTTGACACTTGTGCATGGCCGGTGTTGGTGTGATTGACAGAAGAGAAAGAGTATGCCATCTCTCCCAGCCAGAAAGCTTGGCCAATTTAGCTCCCTTGGCTTCTTGCCATGGATGGCTGTGACATTTTCAGGATTGAAACTCGTGACAATAGGGTGAAAGCTTTTACTGTTGCGCTCAAAGAGTTCACTGGACACACAATCAGAATGAAGTTCAAAACGAGGTCTTGTAAGTAGCATTTCATTTCATGCCTGTTTCAATCTTTCCCAGGATTTTTCTTTTTTTGTTTTTTAATTGATAAAATAAAAAAAAAACATGCATTTGTATTATTATTATTATTATTATTATTATTATTATTATTAGTAGTAGTAGTAGTAGTAGTAGTAGTAGTAGTAGTAGCTGTAGTATTAGTACTATTAGTATTATTATATATTATTTCTAAATATTTTAAACCAAGCTGAACAATAGAGTTACTGTTTCTATGCTGTCTGGTGCACAGTGTGTGATTTATGTGGCTTTTGTGACTCTTGATCCAGGTTTCTCAGAATAAGTAAAGTCAGGTGAGGATAGTCAAGCAAACTATTGATAGAAAACAAATAAACCAACCAACAAACAACAGGAATATAAAAATAACAAGAATAGTGCCTCTCATATTTATTCTCTACAATATTTTGTCTAAATACAAAACACATGATCAGTTTAGAATAGTAGAACATTCATATTCAGTTATTTCCCTAATATGTATTCCCCAATGTGGTCTACACACTGACACTATAGATTCATTTGTACAACCATATCTGTTTAACGATTATGTATTTACTAGTATGACCATCTGTTTTATTTTTTAATTTTTTGTCATTAATCCGTTGTCAGTATATTGTGCATGATACCACTATACAATGAGTCTTGAAAATCAATTGCAACTGAAAATCCAAACTCTATATTCTACAGCTAAACTTTACTATTGAGCATCAATAGTCATCACATGAGTCTAAAACAAAAGTGCCTTGAGACACAAGTAAAAACAGGATATATTGTGTATATATGTTTGGATCAGTATCTGTAACACTAAGGCATTTTGCTTTCATTCTCCCTTGATTTGTATTCTGTCTATCCATTTTTTTCAGTGTTCTTATTTATCTTATTGTGTTTTATTTTATAACAGCTGTTGATGAGTTACTTTCTGTCAACAGGTTTTATTTATATGATAGAAAATATATCATAATATTTCACTGAAGCTCTCTCAGATGACAACACATTTGGAATTCTAGATGCCCTTGAAATGTTTCGGTGTTATTTGGAGAAATTAACCAGTGAGTAAGGAAGGGGATGTTTATAATTGAGCTTTACAATTATAAGCTAAGAATGACAATTTGGTCAAAAAGGAATTAAACAGAAAAAATATATAGTTTCTGTGTGCTTCATGTGAAATGACTTGGAGACAAATAAATGCAATAAGTAAGCAATAAAGTTGCATATTGTGTTTTGTTATTGGAAAATAATCAGGTTTGGGCAGTACGATATGACTCCTAATTTTTGAAACCAGTTTCTTGAAGAAACAGTGCTTTTGTGCAGGTACAAAAACATCACCGAACTATTTCATAGCCATACGCACCTGCATTGTCATTACCCATAGTATTTTATATGTACTGTATGTATATATATATATATATATATATATATATATATATTACAGTGCATGCATAATATCCAAAAAGATCCATTACAGCTTCATTCCTTGACATAATTATTCTGCTGTACACTTTGATGTAGAGATATTGACTTCATTACCATTAGATATCGATGCAGTTTAATGCACCGTGTGGCAATCTATTACAAAGGCCTAGGAGGTTTAAAAGTTTAAAAAGAAGAGATAATGAGGTTTGTGTTTTTTTTTTTTTTTTTTTTTAGTAGGTGTGGTAATTACTAATACTTTGCCTCCTAGAATGTGATCTGACTTCACAATAGATGAGATTAGATTCAACTTTATTGTCATTGCACAAGTTATAGTATAAAGCAAAGAAATCCATTTAGCAGCTAAGGAGAAGTCCATTGGTAGCAGTGTAAAATATTTACATGTACGGGTTGGTAAGGCTATGATATATATTACATATAAATAATGACAGATGAATGAACAATATGAAATGAGCAGGGCAGCAAAAACGTATCGATAATAATCGATAATGCAATTTGTTGTCAATGAATGCTGTTATCGATTAGTTAGGCTGCTAAAGTTTTGGGTTAGCGCGACGACAAGATAACACAGCCGCTTGGAAAATGGCGAAGAGCACAGGGTCAACCGGCAGCAAAAGGAAAAGAAAACACGGGTGTCAAAACTGTATAATCCTCATCATGTGTAAATTGTATAGTTTAATAAAGTGCTATTGTGTAAATTGTTTGTTTGCTAAATTCGGGACAGTCGCGCCGGATCTGTTCTGGTGTGACTCACGAGCATCAGGTTGAGCGATCAGCTCGCTCGTGCCATACTGATGGATTCAATTAAAACGGTGCAAACAAACACTGAATCTAAAAGCAGCAAATAACAGCAGCAGTAAACGATTACATTTTAGTCACTGTTGTGGTTTTCAGCGAATTGCCTTTGCATTTGTTTGCATATGCAACGTATATTTTTTCCTTTCTTTTTAAGCCTGTTAGCTTGCTGTGTTTCTTCATTCCATTCTCTTTTTTATAGCATTTGTCTACTAAAACAGTTACTTATCTGTTTTCATTTGTGATATACTGCGGCTTTACTACGTTCAAATGCTTGTTTTCCATGTTTGTAAATTTAATTTATATAATTTAATTATTATACAAAATTAAATTAATGCTATTTTGCTTATATCTTCACAAATTAATAAAATGTCTGCGTATTTTTCTTAAGCAACTTGCCATGTGCATTTATCATTAAAAAACAATAAAATGTTGATTTACACAATTTACACCGTTTTTACAGAAAGAAACAACCCAGCATGAGAGAATTTGTGTAAAGAGAAGTCCCCAATGCGCTCCTCAACAAGCAGCTACAATAAGCTTTAAAATGTAAAATGACAGATAATTCTCAATATCGTAATAGTTCTCAATATCCCAATATGTGGCTTTTGCATTTTTTAAAGTACACTTATATAAATAAATAGCCTGAATTAGAGTTTTTATATAGTTATAATGAGCAAAACAGCTTATTTAATGTTCTTTTTTTTTTTAGATCTGATTTGTCGATTAATCGAAAAAAATAATCATTTGATTAATCGATTATCACAATAATCAATCGTTGCAGCCCTAGAAATAAGCAATATTAAAAATATAAATAAACAGTACAGATAGAGATAAATAAACAGTACACAAAGAAGCCATTATATACAATGTAGGAGATATTGTATATATTGTTTATAAAAAGGTTATATACATGTGCAACATATGCAATGGTTATTATAGTGCAATCTTGAGAGTTACAGTGTGCATAAGGTGTATTAGGAGAAGTACAACCTAGAGTGAGGTGACACAGTGTATAAAATTCAGTTCAGTGTGTGTGTGTGTGTGTGTGTGTGTGTGTGTTTGTGTGTGTGTGTGTGTGAGACGGGGTTGTGGTACTGAGGGGTGGAGGGAAGGTGGTGCTACTGGGGTGTACAGTTCAGCATGGAAACAGCTGTGAGGAAAAAGTTGTTCTGAACCTGCTTGTCTTGTTCTGGAGGTTCCTGTAGCAGGAGGGCAAACAGTCTATGGGCAGGGAGAGAGAAGTTCTTTGTGATGTTTGAAGCTTTCCTGAGACAGCATTTCCTGTAAATGTCATCAGTCTTTGGGAGTGAAGTTCCCACAATGCGTTTGGCAGTTCTCACTACCCACTGCTGTGATTTCGTGTCTGACACAGAGAAGTTTCCATACCAGACTGTAATACATCTGGTCAGGATGCTCTCAATGGTGCAATGGTAGAAGTTCACCAGGATTTCTGAAAAAAGATGGTTCTTTTTCAGAGCCCTCAGGAAGAAGAGGCGCTGGTGAGCTGTCTTGACCAGACTGGAGTGTTTTTTTGGCGAGGGGAGGTCCTCGGATCCCCAGGAATTTGAAACTGGTGACACAGTCTACCACCAATCCATTAATATGGATGGGTGTGTGTGTCGCCTGTCTCTATGATGAGCTCTATGATCTTCTTGGAGTTGTGCAGCAAGTTGTTGTGAGTGCACCATACATCCAGGTGGTTTATCAACTCCCTTTAGGCTGACTCATCATTGCCCTTGATGAGTCTGATCACCGTCTTCTCTGTAAACTTGATGATAATGTTGAAACCATTTACAGGATTGCAATCTGAGGTGTAGAAAGAGCAAAGAAAGGAACTCAGCACACAGCCTTGTGGTACTCCAGTGCAAACGATGAGGGTGGAAGACCAGTGTTGGTCTGCTTAAAACATGCTGGGACCTGTTGGTCAGAAAGTCCAGTAGCCAGTTGCAAAGTGATATGCTTATGCCCAGTCGGTATGTTTTAGTCGGTATGTTGAAACCTGTCCTGCAGAGTCTGCTCCCTCTGGCCACACTTAAATTGTCCTTACTATGGGTTTTACATGTTGAATGTAAGGTGGGAGAGTTCAGTCAAGTCAAGGCTTTTAGAGTTAAGGTGAATGATGTGTATTTATCCCTGATGAGCAGCCATGGCGACTGTGGCAAGGAAAAACTCCCTTAGATGTTATAAGGAAGAAACCTTTAGAGGAACCAGACTCAAAAGGGGAAACCATTCTATTTGACACTTATACAGTCATTTGAGTTTATGGAACCAGGAGCGACTGAGCAACTCATAAAATAGCTCAACATTCGAGATCATCATAAATCCAACACCAGGTTCTCCATTCCAGAGCCTTTGAAACTCAAAGAGGTCTAATGTTCAAACACTACATGAAATGGAATCCAAATGGCGCCGGTATGTCTCTAGATGGTTCGGAATGTTTGCGAGGTTGGCATCTACTTCTTTAAAGGTCTATAAAGGTCCAAAGAGGACCAGAGGAACAAATAAAGGTAATCCGATTGTCCCAGGTGAGGGATGGGGGTAACTTTGTAAGCATCAGGTATGTTGGCGAAAACATGGTCCAGGATTTTATTTTCTCTAGTGTTGCAGGAAACAATGCGGGTGGAATTTTTAAGTTGAAGTCACCTGCAACAATAAAAGCAGCCTCTGGATGTGTTGACTGTTGTCTGCTAATGGCTGCATGTAGTTCTTTCATTTCACTGATAACAGAATTTGTGTACAAAGCTTTGTTTATGTAAATGCCTCCACCTTTGGTCTTACTAACCCTCTGCAGTCCTGTTTTTCTGTAGAACGTAGCGTTCAGCTAAATCAATAGCGCTGTCCGTAACATCAATTTTCAACCATGTTTTTGTGAAAATCATGATGTTAGAGTTCATAATCTTCTTGTTGTTGGTGATGCATAATTGCAGTTCGTCCATTGTGCTGACCAGTGACCGGACATTAGCAAGGAAAATGCTGAATAAAGAGAGCTGATGCGGTGTTAGCTTTAGCTTAGGCTGTCCATCTGTGTTCTAGTGATTTTATATTCAGTTCTGCATTTATGAGAAATAAAAAGAAACAATGTTCTGTAATTTTGTTCGTTCCAACATACTATAAAAAATATATAATTAAAATGTTGCAGAAATATAATTGTTTTAGAATATTTTACTTGGAAGTCATATCCAAATGTAAATAAATATCAAATATCATGGAAAGAAGAAAAATAGTCTTTGTCTTTTTTCTCTTTTCATTAATCTGATATTGACCAGTGAGGGCATTTTAAAGTATAATCATGTTCCCTAACATGTAGGTAGAATGCAATTTATTATAAGAACCATAGGTACTGTAATTAGGAAAATAAGCTCCTATCACCTCTGATCACTCACATCTGTTCTGTTTTACTTCTACTGTAATGTGCATAAGCTCTCTTGTGCTATGGTTTTATTGTAATTTTTTTAGACTTTGTGTCTTTATGGTTCAAATTATAATATTAATATTACAAACATAACCATACATAGTACATGCGGTAAAATGGTCCATGGCATGAAATAAAATGAAAAATAAAAAGAGTGAAAATAAATATATAAAATAAAATATAATATAATTTATCAAATAAAAAAAGTATATTTGGAGCAACAATAAAAATACAATTTACTATAAAAAAAATAGCAATCAAATAATAAAACTAAAAATGGAATATGAAGCATATCCAGACATGTGACTAGCGCATGCCTTAATGAATACTTGCTGCACTTTCATCAGCCTTCACCTCCCAAATCTGACATTTATTGACAAAAATGTAAATTAATTCACTCCTACTTATGCAATAGAACAATTCAGATAATATATGCAAGTAAAAAAGGAAGAAAGAAAAAAAGAAAGAAATAGAAATGTTGTCTGAAATAGGTTTTCACATTTTTTTTAAATATGTAAATAGTAATGAAATAAAATAAAAAAAAACTACCACCCTCATGAAACCACCCACATGTGTATGTGTTTCTTGTGAAGTCTTTCATGTGTTACTCAGTTATTCTAAGCAATGTCCCTCTGGATATATAGTGTGCCTTTGTTTCCAGATTTCTAGTCCTAGTTTTTCACTTCTCTTACTTTACCCTTCACATTCACTGCATATACTAATATATTTCCACTTTCTGTGTAAACAAATATTGTAACATGTATGTTACACACAAAAACAGATTTTTTTGTACTTTATATTGACCCCTGCAATGGATTTTTTTTCTTTTCTTTTCAACCAGCACATTTATACGACAGCCTCAGGCTCATGTTCACTGTAATAATGGAGCACCTAAGCATCGATTGAAAAGACTGATATTCATTTGTAGATTGCATATATTTTAACCATTTTGCTGAGAGAAAGAGAGATCACCATCATGAGAAAAAGCAGCTGCATATTTCATTATGAAGCTAATATTGATTAAGTATCTTAAACCACAGAGGTGTTGAATACTTGAATACTATTGGTTAAAAAAAGAGGTGGTGATCAATTTTCTATAAGAGCAGTTTTGACAGATATGGCAGATCTAATTCATGTTCTTATTTGAGTACGTTACCGTTTCTATGGTAACACAGGGACTTTCGATATAATCCCAGGCTAATAATAAATGTCGAAATAACGTTGTTTACCATGTAAACATCATTTTGGTGATATGGTCAAGGTTTTAGGGAAAATACTTTTGTTGAACATTTACGGGAGAAGACTCCGGTGCTTGTGCCATGTTGTTTTACAGTATGTGGGAGCCTTTGGGATGCAGAACTTTCTGCTTACACAAGCTATTTTCCTTTGCCTAATTAACTTCAATAGAGAACATAAAAGTCTGGTGTGTGTATGTGTGTGTGTGGGGGGGGGGGGGGGGGGGGGGTGTTTGTATGTGCGTCGTGTTGTGTAAAGAAAAAAAAAGAAAAATGTGGGTCTGGAAGGGTACTTAGAAATTTGACTCTGCCTTAGG
>JAAIIK010000052.1:4225977-4279765 GCA_014706435.1 Silurus glanis | reverse complement strand
GGGGGGGAATGATTGTTTACAGCTGGTATAACTTAGATAAAGTCATAATAGGAACATGTTTTGCAGACGTTCCACAATATTACATGCATCTCGAAGCAGTTGAAAAAAGAACATAACACACAGCACATTGGGTTTTACAGATTTGCTTAGTTGCTTTGCAGCATTTCTCAGTTGAGAAATGAAATTCTCAAAACTACTCGTTCAACCTCGACATAATATAGTCACATAATATAGCTCATCATAAAAGCAATTTATTGTGAACAAATTGCAAATGCTTTGGTACATTCAGTGATTTGAACGTGTACAATTGTCTGTTGTTTTCTACATTATCAATTGTTTGTGTCATGTTGATCAAAATATATTATACTGGTTCTTACCTGAATACTCTTAACCCCCATCTAGGCATCAGTGTATTGCATTTCAAAGTCATTGAAGGCAAAATAGTTAAAACATTCATCATAATTTGTCAAGCTTATCATCTTCACATTTCTATTAAACCTTTTAAATGTGTCTTGAATTGATAAATAAAATAAAATTAAATAAATCTTCAATTGGCAACAGAGCAAAACACAGAATTACTATTAATGGAAATGGATGAAAACCAAGAATTGAACGGACACTAGTACAGTATACTGTAAATCCTGTCCGGTCTCTTGCAATCAATATCCCACATACAGTAATGTGTACAAAACTGTTAAAATTCATAGATGTCATAGCCTTATTCAGCCTTGTGCATTTCCAATTATTGTCATCCAAACCGTAGTTTACATCAGGAAATACCGAAACCGTGCACCGTCATAACGACAACATGACTAAACATTTTGTCGATCATGTTTGTTAAATAAAGAACTTGTTATTCTGATGCCAATAATATGTTAATGTAAACAAATACTTACTTTTAAGAGATTAACTAAGGATTTAAAGAAAAGCACAGGCTTTTGCAGGAAATCCAGTGTGTTGTGCTGTTTGTATAAATTGTTTTGAGAAGTTACTGGTTTGCAAATATTAAGGATGATTCAAGAAATGCTACAAAGCAACTAAGAAAAACTGTATTAGTAGGAGTTGACAGGAGAACATGGCCCACCATCTACACAACAGATTAGAAACACTTTTCTAAAAGGATAAAAATCCAGAAAATCAAACAAAACTGAAAAACGGATAAAAAAAAATCACCATGTTACTGTCAAAAATGTTCAGTGGCCACTGGAAGTCATTAAGTGATTCCAGTCCTTCCCTAGCACACTTGAAGCTTCCGCAGGTGTGTGTTTGCAATGGCAGTGATCAGAAGGCAGGAGAAGCCGATCGTGTCTAAGTGTTTCCTGGGGTGAGTATGACGGCCGTGCCAAGACTACAAAGGCTTTTATGATTCGGCCCAAATGTGAAGCTGCATTAAAAAATGCATTGTTATGATGAAATTTTAATAGACCTTGCCAGTGGCTTGTCCCAAAACACAAGTCCTGCCTGTGATCTCACATGAGACAGAACGTGCTGGAACACATGATGAAACCGTGAGCTCATCCATCGTTGTTGAGGTTCAAGAGGAAAAGATGGCAAGATCAAAAGCATTGAGAAGCAGAGAGAAACACCAATTAGGGGCAAATGTATGCAAGTAGATAATTTGCGATTCCCATTGAGACTGTGATAAAGTAGACTTCTAAGATCTCTGGTTCCTCCTTGTTTATGCATGAAAGGAAGATGTGAATAAAGTGGAAGAGCTTTAGATGGAAAAAAGGGGTCCCTGAGGTCATAAGTAATGTAAATCTAACCACTGTTGATGATAAATTTTATACAGAAAAAAAGAATCTTGATGAACTCAAACCATAGTAGGGTTTTAATGATTGACAGTACATACTGTATGTATTGTATGGCCATTAGGGTTGCACAAGCCAGTGTACTCTTAGTGCCGGTCCCAACCGCGGATAAATGGGGAGGGTTGCGTTAGGAAGGGCATCAAGCGTAAAACATGTGCCAAATCAAATATGCGGATCGCGAAAGAGAATTTCATACCCGATCGTTCAAGGCCCGGGTTACCAACGACCGCCACAGGTATCGTTAGCCAACAGGGTACCTGTGGAAATTGGGCTACTGTTGGCCGAAGGAGGAGAAGGAGAGGAGGAAGATGTCTACAGAGACAGCAGGAAAAGGGAGAAGTATTGGAGAGTGGAGGTTCGGGTTGGTACTTTAAATGTTGGTACTATGACGGGTAAAGGGAGAGAGGTAGTTAATATGATGGAGAGGAGAAATGTAGATATGTTGTTTGTTCAGGAGACCAAGTGGAAAGGGAGTAAG
This sequence comes from Silurus glanis, assembly GCA_014706435.1. Taxonomy (NCBI): domain Eukaryota; kingdom Metazoa; phylum Chordata; class Actinopteri; order Siluriformes; family Siluridae; genus Silurus; species Silurus glanis. Next base: position 4,277,476 of record JAAIIK010000052.1, on the reverse strand, counting down.
GCCAGGAACTTTAGAGGTGGCTTTAAACTGTTCTTCCATGGTATAGATGGAAAAAGAAATGGTGTCGGGGTGATCCTGAAGGAAGAGTACAGTAAGAGTGTAGTGGAGGTGAAGAGAGTTTCTGATAGGGTGATGAACATAAAGCTGGAAGTTGAAGGCGTGATGATAAATGTCATCAGTGCTTATGCTCCACAATTGGGTTGTGAAATGGAGGAGAAGAAAAAAATTCTGAAGTGAGTTAAATGAAGTGGTAGAAGGGGTCCCTAGGGATAAAAGATTGCTGATTGGGGCAGATTTAAATGGGCATGTAGGCGAAGGGAACAGAGGTTATGGGTAGGTATGGCCTTAAGGAGAGGAATGTGGAAGGGCAGATGGTGGTAGATTTTGCTAAAAGGATGGAAATATCAGTGGTGAACACTTATTTTAAGAAGAAGGGGAATCATAGGGTGACGTATAAGAGTGGAGGAAGGTGCACACAGGTGGACTATGTTTTATGTAGGAGATGCAACCTGAAGGAGATTAGAGACTGTAAGGTGTTGGCAGGGGACAGTAAAGCTAGACAGCATCGGATGGTGGTCTGTAGGATCGTTTTACAGGTGAAGAAGAAGAGGAGGAGAGTGAAGACTGAAAGAAGAATAAGATGGTGGAAACTGAAGGAGGAAGACTGTAGTGTGAGGTTCAGGGAAGAAGTCAGACAGGGGCTCAGTGGTGGTGAAGAGGTGCTGGATGATTGGGCAACTACTGCAGGAGTGATAAGCGAGATCGCTAGAAAGATACTTGGTGTGACATTTGGAAATAGAAAGGAAGACAAAGAGAAGTGGTTGTGGAATGGCAAAGTGCAGGAGAGCATAAGGAGAAAGAGGTTGGCAAAACAGAATTGGGATCGACAGAGTGATGAGAAAAGTAGGCAGGAGTACAAGGAGAAGCGGAAGCAGGTAAAGAAGGATGTGGCAAATGCCAAGGAAAAGTCATACGAGCAACAATATGGTTTTATGCAGAGGAAGAGCACCAAAGACACATTATTTGCTTTGAGAATGTTGATGGAGAAGTATAGAGAAGGTCAGAAGGACATGCATTGGGTGTTTGTGGATTTAGAGAAAGCGTACGGCAGGGTGCTGAGAAAGGAGTTGTGGTATTGTATGAGGAAGTCAGGTGTGTCAGAGAAGTATGTGAGGGTGGTGCAGGACAAGAATAAGGACAGTGTGACAGCAGTGAAGTGTGCAGAAGGAACGACAGACTGATTCAAGGTGGAGGTTGGACTGCATCAAGGATCGGCTCTGAGCCCTTTCCTGTTTGCAGTAGTGATTGACAGGTTGACGGACGAGGTCAGACAGGAGTCTCCATGGACTATGATTTTTGCGGATGATATTGTTATTTGTGGTGAGAGTAGGGAGCAGGTTGAGAAGAGCCTGGAGAGGTGGAGGTACGCGCTAGAGAGAAGGGGAATGAAAGTCAGTAGGAGTAAGACAGAGTAAATGTGTGTGAATGAGAGGGAGGGCAGTGGAGAGGTGCGGTTGCAGAGAGAAGAGGTGAAGAAGGTGGAGGAGTCCAGGTACCTGGGGTCAACAGTGCAAAGTAATGGAGAGTGTGTTAGAGAAGTAAAGAAAAGAGTGCAGGCAGGGTGGAGTGGGTGGAGAAGAGTGACAGGAGTGATTTGTGATAGAAGAGTATCTGCGAGAGTGAAAGGGAAAGTTTATAGGACTGTGGTGAGACCTGCGATGTTGTATGGATTAGAGACAGTGGGATTGAGAGTCAGAGCTGAAGATGTTGAGGTTTTCGTTGGGAGTGACGAGGATCGACAGGATTAGAAATTAGTTTATTAGAGGGACCGCGCATGTAGGACGTTTTGGAGACAAGGTGAGGGAGGCGAGATTGAGCTGGTTTGGACATGTGCAGAGGAGGGACATGGGGTATATCGTAGGAGAATGCTGAGGATGGAGCCACCAGGAAGGAGGAAAAGAGGAAGGCCAAGGAGGCGGTTTATGGATGTGGTGAGGGAAGACATGCAAGTAGTTGGGTTGAAAGAGGCAGACGTACAGGACAGGGGGTTATGGAGATGGATAATCTGCTGTGGTGACCCCTAATGGGAGAAGCCGAAGACTGTATGTATTGTATGGCACAAAATCTGTCAAATTGTTGTTACATCTCTAAAAGTATTTACCCTTTCCAGGATATAGTTTAAATCTATTGTGACCCTATTCAGAATAAGCTGCAGCACAGCAATTTTTCACTGGGTATATTTATTTATTTATGGTATTAGTCAAAAAAAAATAAAACAATCAATCGATCATTCAATCAAATTCAAACTTCTTCAGTCATGAAGTGTAGCCAGCATTCAGTAGTGTAATTCGTATCTTTATCTGTGTTTCTTCAATTTGGTGATAATCAAATAAAATGTACCTCTATTCATGACATTTCATGATTTAGGAGTAAAGAAATCAACAACAACAAGACAACAACAGCAACAGTATAGCTGAACATAGCATTGAGGATATTTAGCATTGGCCCATGCAAATTGCTTACAATTACATTAACAAAAAACCAAACAAATATAAAGATTTTGTTCAATGATTGAGCCACGAAGAACCTTGAAGATCCTTGGTTTTTTATTTGTGGTTAAACTGTGGTTTTAATCAAATAAATGCAATTTCAAAAAAAATCGAATTTTTCCTCTGGCCTCAGGATTAAAAAAAAAAAAAAATGTTATACAACTGTTTATCTCATCTCACATTGAGTGCTGTATTTCATTTTTGTGCTTTCATTAATGTCTCTGTCAATCATTTGCAGCTACTTCGAAATATTACTGTGAGATTATTCCCCTGGAACAACAAAAGAGATCACCTTTGTTTTGGAATCCCTGTCCATTACAGTATTCTACTTCTTTGTTTATTATTATTATTATTATTATTATTATTATTATTAGCATCATCATCATCATCATTATTATTGTTGTTATTATAAATTAGCTTTTAGCATTTATTTTTATCATTATTATATTTATTCGTTTGTTTGTTTGTCTCTCTCTTTTTTTTTTTTTTTACATTTTCTTTGCTTGTTTTATTAAAACTCTAAAAGGTCTAGCACCATCCTACATCTCTGACCTTCTCTGCTATCACTATGCTCCCTGATCTCTGAAGTCTTCATAGTAGCTATTGTAAGCTGTTCAAAGGTCCTCGCTGAAGGCTAAGAGTGACCTTGCCATTGCAGTTGCTGTGTAGGAGTTGTGGAACAGCCTCCCACTGGACATCATATGTCATAATTGTTAGACGTACACTAAGAAACACAATTTCATGAATTGACTTTAAAATTTGTGTTTGTCTGTTTTATCTATAGTGCATATGTTTGGTGGTTTTCTTTTAATACAGTCTTAATTTATTTATAATTCCTGCTTTTATTTGTATATGTCCCATGCTATTTGGAACACTTTGGTCAACAAATGCATAACAGTTGCTTAACTTACTTACTTACTTTGCTTCCTTTACTGTACTTTGCTTACTTACTTTACTTACATACTTGAATAAATCCTTCTTCACTTAATTTGCTGTATTTACTTTAATTATTTTACTTACTAACTTAATTTGCTTTACCTAGTTACTTTATTTTCATTTAATATAGCTGATACTGAGGTAATATATATATATTATGCCTCATATAAGCAGCGGCCAAGAAAAAATTTCCAAACCCAAAGTGTTATTTTGTCACACAACGAATGCAACGATTTGATCAGATTGAGATAGTAATCAGAACCTGGCTGTGAGGCTCTTGCTACATCAAATCTTATACACTCTGTATACAGTAGATGAGATTGGATGATGTTTTTACATGTCTAAATGACTTAATAAGGAAATTTTGCCAAAAGAAATGACTAAATTAATTGTCCACCAACGATAGCATCAACAGAGATCAAATCAAGTGAAGAGATGGATTGTTTTTTTTTTAGTCAGTTTTACCTCAGGTTATGGGACACAGACTAAAATGGATGAATCCGATAATTAAACCGAGAGAGACTGTTCAAAGCGGAGAGCAATATTAAACCACTGGAAGCAATGGTGAAATAAAATGGAAATACAAAAGTCATTTCTGTGTCTATTTCAACTTAGACATTATGATTCCCTTGAAGTATAATGAGATGCTTTAAGCATTTTAGTTCACAAACACCCGGTCTTACAATCACACTCTGCGCTCTGTAGTCTAGTTATTTGTGGACCATTGTATTTCCATTATCTTTGGAGATTCTGATTTAGTAAAACGATGCACCGATCAAACACACAATCAAGCAAAGATCTTAAAGGCGTTCATTATGCTGCCTGTCTGAAATATGTCTTTTATCACATATTTTCTCCATTCACCCGTACGCCAATTTTTTTCACTTCAGCAAGCATAGAACCTTCCACAGTTCTTGGAATTCCTGACATTATCCAATTAGTTTGTCTTGTACGATATATCACGATTTGCATAAAGCCGGCTGCAATGTGCTACACAGAGACAAATGGCAACGCAATTAAGCAATTGAGTGCCTATCATTTAAACCCTCCTCTTAAGGCACAATAGACTACAGGGATTATTCCTTTGCACATCTTGATCACACCTTAAACCACACGGTCTATTGTTGTATGCCAGCAGGATGTCTGGGACCATATGGTGAGTGTTTCATTACAAATAACAGTGCTTGTGCTCCATAGTGTCACAGGACCCACCTGCTTGGGTAAGCAGAAAAGAAACCATTAACTCCTTTTTTTTTTTTATCAAGCTTATCAAGAGATAGTGATGCATAATGTTCCTTGTCTTTAACTGTTTTCTTGTAGAAACTTTTTCAGACATAATTTGTATATACTGATTTATACAATATATATGTATGTATATAGATATATAGATATACTATTTCAATAGAATGGACAGGCCCTATTTATAATGTATTAAGCAGATGTAAATGTATTGCGACACTTGATTTTTCCAACTGTATTTGCTTATTTTTTCCCCAAACAGTTACCACAAAATTGGAGTCACACAACTGCATACAATGTCTCTCGATGTGGTAGCATTAACACATTTTCTTTTAGTATGAGCTTCAAACTTGTTCCAGCATGACAATGCCCAAAATCAGCTCCATAAAGTTATCGGTTAAATGGTTTGGAGTGGAAGATCTTGGGTGGCCTGCTAAAGAGCTCTGACCTCAACCCTACTGAACACCTTTTGTATGAATTGTAACACTGACTGCACCCCAGGTCTCCTCACCTCACCTACTGTACATCAGTACCTGACTTTACTAACACCCTTGAGCACTGATTGAGCACCGATTTCCACAATATCACCAAATAATTAATAATTGGTTCATTAATATTGTTATTTTAAATAAGTAAATTAAGTTAAATACATTTTAAGTTTTATTCTGTAATTGTATTATATTTTAATAAGTATCAGAAATTTTACATTTTCATACAAGAATTCATTCAGTGAATTTTCTAGCTTTTTTGCAACAGTTTACTGATGCAAAAGAAAAATGAACAAATGCTGGCACAGGAGGTTTCGGGACTGTACTTAACATACTTTCTCATTTTTGGAGCCATGATTTCTTTTTGCAACCAATAAATGTTTAGCAATTTCTGGCCACTGTATGCTTACATTGTTATGTTCTGAACACACCAACTAAATCACGGGTTGAGTTTTGTGAATAGTTTATTATATTTTTGAATCAATAGTTATAACCACTTAACAAAAAAAAGAATTTTGTGGATGCACCTAACTGGGGGGAAAAATAAAAATAAAATATGCAAAGAATTTAAGCATAGAATTTGATCTATATCCATAAATATATAATTTCTGGCAATAATGTCCTTTAGCCATTGGCCAGTTTTGTATTTGTTTTTCTATTTTGTTATTCCCTTCACACTCAGGCAGACTGGGGAAAATAAAAAAAAAAGATCTTTAAGGTTCAAAAAACAACAGAGGCTCATTTGTTTGTAGGCGCTAACAACGAAACCTGACTGTTATTTCTTGCATTTGAGATTATTGATTTTTTTTTTAATCTTATTAAACAGCATTGTAACTGCACTGAGCTAGCAAGAATAGTTCAATATAAACCTATTCACCATGTTTTTGCACGCAATTTCCCTTTAAGTGTTCATCACAAAAAAAGCTTCGATAATGCCTGACCTCACACTGACTCATTCAGTACAGGCTATAGTATTAAAAGAGAAATTCAGATTTAAAGTTAAATGATTGCGCTATTATGCATAGTGGAAATGTTTTCAACAGCTCTGCTGGAACCTGTCTGCTTCCTGGCACTAAACGTGCCCTTCACTTCCCTTTGGTATCGTCATCACAGCTTCTTTTTTCTCTGATTAAAGTGCCTGTCACTACATTCACAGCACTCTTACCAGGACATTAACGTTACCAAAAAAAGGAAGGAAGAAAGCAAATGCTACAGGATACAAACAGGAAATTAGCCCTGAATTACATCCTTGTATGAAACAATCACAACAAGATTTTTACTGCAGGGAAAACCGTTCAATTACACAATGAGAGCCCCTCAATGCGTGCCGGAGGTGAAGTGCCGACCTGCTGTGCTACCCTGCGCTAAAGGGTTTTCATAGTACCAATGGATCTGTTGTGACTCAACTGGCATTGGTGTGGTCATGGCTTTTCAAATTCAATCTGGGAGGAAAAATGCATCAGACATTTGAATTTATTTATTTATGTTTAACCGCCTGTAAAGGTTGAGAGGCATTTAGAAACCACCATGTGCTGTCCACGTCAAAGCATTAAGCCCACACTATTACAACGACAAATGCTGACATCAGACATTATTGTAGGCTTTAATGATTAGAAACTGCTGTCACATTTGCATGTTTCTAGACCAACATTTAGCATTTGAAAGTGTATTACTACAAAATGTATAAAGCATTTAAAGTGTTTTTGCAATTTCACTGAATTCACCTCGCCCATGTCCAAATTTAATAAAAAAAAAAAAAAAAAACGATTATACATTTGCAGTGTGAAATAATTTCTCAAATTGATTTACATTATCCACAGCAGTCTCAGTCTCATTATCTGACCTTGACTGAACTCTTTCCATGCAAACAGAAGCAGGAAAGATGTCCTTTTATTCATTCTTGTTAACAGCGGTGCTCTTCTTTGCTTTGATGATGATTTGATGGAGTAGAAGCGAAGTGGAAATTTTAATAATGGGTGTTAATGATTAGCTACAAGTTTTTAAATAGACACATATGCTGTATTCTACTAGCCATAAACCTGAACAACTCAAATTATTGACATTGTATTGTCTGTAGAAAAACGTTTTACTGTTACCTTTTATGTCCAATTATTTGATCAAATACTATACTATAAGAGGGCTTGTTTATAGGACTGTGGTGAGACCTGCGATGTTGTATGGATTAGAGACAATGGCATTGAGTAAAAGACAGGAGGTGGAGCTGGAGGTAGCAGAGCTGAAGTTGTTAAAGTTTTCGTTGGGAGTGACGAGGATGGACAAGATTAGAAATGAGTTTATTAGAACGACAGCCCATGTAGGACGTTTTGGTGACAAGGTGATGGAGGCGAGATTGAGATGGTTTGGACATGTGCAGAGGAGGGACATGAGTTATATTGGTAGGAGAATGCTGAGAATGGAGCCACCAGGTAGGAGGAAAAGAGGAAGGACAAGAAGGAGGTTCATGGATGTGGTGAGGGAAGACATGCAGGTAGTTGGTGTGAAAGAGGCAGATGTAGAGGACAGGGTGGTATAGAGACGGATGATCCGCTGTGGCGACCCCTAATGGCAGCAGCCGAAAGAAGAAGAAGAAGAAGAAGAAGATACTATAAGAGTGCTTACTGCATATTTCCTACATCCACATTAAAACGTTCCTCAGTTTTTTTTTTTTTTTTTTGTCATTTTGACTGAAAACACCTATTGAATTAGCTTTACCAAGATTAGTTTCACTCCGCCTATTCATCACCTCTTAATGAAACACAATGATCTTGTCCTTGTAATGCTAGAACCTTAAATATACAATGTTAAAATTCACTTCACATTCCACTGTTGATTGCTTCTTAGTTGCCATCCTGCTGAAAGTGAATAATCGTGTAATTAGTTGGAACTGGTAAATTATGAATGTTTCCTCATCCTTAATTATTACAGACATGTATCACCTGGTACAGTGTATTAGACACAATTAGGGTGATGTTTACATAAGCCTTATGAAAGCCTTGTACAGAAGAGATGTTTTTAACAAAGAATCCATCGATCAGACCAATGCTGCAAATACAGTTGCATTTAAAGTTCTTAAAAAAGAATAATAATTGCATAAATTGCAAAATTATAATATCTATCTATCTATCTATCTATCTATCTATCTATCTATCTATCTATCTATCTATCTATCTATCTATCTATCTATCTACATTGTATGTACAAAAGTTTGTGGACACCTGACCTTAAAATGTGCATATGCTACTTGAGTATCCTATACCACATTTATTCCTCATTTGCTGTTACAGTATATTAAACTCTACCCTTCTGGAGAAAAAAGTCCCTCTAGATTTCAGAGAGTGTTTGTGAAGATTTGTGCTCATTCAGCCACAAGAGCATTATACTGTAAGTCCGAATGTAGTGTGAGAAGGCCAGGGGTTCAGTCAGTGTACCAATTTATCCCAATGATGTTCAGTAGCATTGTGACCAGTGCTCTATATAACAGGTCACTCTTTACACTTCAACCTATGAAAAGCATATCTTAATGAAGCTTGCTTTGTGTACAGGGGCATAGTCATGCTGGAATAGGTCTGGACCTCTTAGTTCGAGTGAGAGGAAAATTCAAATAAATCTATCCAGATGTGTGCCTCCATCTTGGTAGCATCAGTTTGAGGAAGGATGACATATACCCAGAAAAGTAAGGTGCCCCAATACTTCTATTCATATAGTGTATTTGTCTGCTATTTATTTTGTAATGGTATAAATATAATCTCTAACATTGCACAGTTTGTATGATATTAACCCATTTCATTAGAAACAATTTGACCAGGTTAATAATAGAACAGTGTTAATAAAGCTTGAGCTGGTCAGCCTTGATCTGGTCAGCAGATTGCTCAAATAATCAGGATTTCGGTTCACTGTCTTTGGCTTGCACACACTTGAAAAAAGGGTCCAGAAACATAAAGATGAAATCTGTACCTGGGACATTTATTAAAAGCGGCTGTAAAATATTGGAACCGAAAAGCTCTTGACTAAAGAGGGAAAGTTCAATACAGCAAGTGATAAATCAAAATTGTATTATATTAAAGCTCAGATGCCAGAAGAAATAAAGAATGTAGAAGGCACTGATATGACTAATATGCCATTACATTTCCAAGGCTGGTGAATACAGAATAATCTATGTACCATGAGAATGTGTAATTAATTTGTAAATGGCTTCTGTAAAGTTTTTGAAAATGCTGAAGGTTTTAAATGTCGTGTTTAACCAGTACTGTTGCTATATTGTGTGTTGAAACCACAATTGTATGAATATACTCACCATACACTGGTACAACCAACTCAATCCTGCAATTATCTGGCAATGGAATGCATACAGTTTTGCAGATCTGGGCAGCAACTTAGTAGAATGAGGAAAAAATGTGATCCCAGTAATTTTGACCATGACATGATTTTTGGTTACAGACAGGCTGACTTGAGTATTTCTGTAACTGCTGATCTTTGGGGATTCCCATGTGCTGAACAATCTTTAGAGGTTAGTCAGATTGATGTGATAAAGATTAAAATACCTAATGAGTTGCAGTTTTGCTGACAGAAATCCCTTGTTTATGTGAGAGGTCCACAGATAATTGGCAGTCTATTTGAAGCTAGCAAAAGTACTAAAATAGTTCAGATAAGCACCCTGTACAATTGTGGCGTGCAGAAAAGCATCTCAGAATGCACATGCTAAACATGTTGAATTGTGCTACAAGAACAGAAGACCACATCAGGTTTATATTCTGTCATGCAAGATTCGTAGCTCAGGCTTCAGTTCACACAGGCTCCAAAGAATCGGACAGTTAAAGACTGGAAAAACATACCATGTTCTTATGAATCTTGATTCCAGCTGAGGCACACATAAAATAGTTTTAGAATTTGGCACCAACCCCATAAATTCATAGACCTGTTCTGCATTGTGTGGACAATCTAGGCTGGTGAAAGTGATGTATTGTGTGAGGAATGTTTTCCTGGCAAACACTGGACCTATTAAGTCTAATCAATTGTTTGAATGTCAAATGTTTTTTAAGGATTGTTAGTAAAAAAAATGTCCATCCCTTTGTGGCCACAATTTTCCCATTTTCTAATGGATACTTCCTGCATGATACTGCAGTTTTTTTTTTTTTTTACTGTTTGGACATCTAGAGAAAGTAAATTCCACCACTTATGGACAGAACAGTCAAAAGTTTGAATGTATGCCTTCCTTGTACACAGAGAGATGGTGGGTTCAGCAGGAGTGCCAGAGGATCAGAGGAAGAGTGGTGGAGTACACAGTATGATAAGTGCTTTAAGGTAAGTGGGCATTGCTCAGTTTTTGCCTTTGTTGGCAAGCATAAGTGTTTTAAATCTGTTGTGGGCAGTAAAAGAATGCAGCAATGTGGTACTGCAGGAGAAGCTGGTAGGTTAAAAACAAGTCCTACTGCTACACTCTAAATCAATTTCAGAGATTAAATGATGAACAGCAATGACCTGCCAAAAGCTTGTTGCAGTTGTCCAGTATTAAAATTACAAAGGATTGAACAAGCACCTGAATGGCCTCAGTGGATAGACATTGATGAATCCTACTGATGTTTTAAAGATCTAACTGACAAGTGTATGTGTCAATTCAGCAATGTGAGGTGAGAAGGAATAGTTGATTGTTCATGGTTATTTCAAGGTTGTTGCAGTGACAGATCTAAGAGACACAATACTTTGACATGGGCATGCATCTCAAGGGCTGAACAGCAGCTCAATATGGTGGGAATTAGGTTTCATCTGATGAACTGCCATGCGTGGTCCAATGCCGGGCATATATTCTGGGACTTGTGCGGAAATATGTGCGTCTGCAGGAGGAAAGGAGATGATAAGTTGTGTGTCATCAGCAAAGAAGTTGACTAAAAATTTATTTATGGTTTTAAAACAAAAAAAAAAACCCACTAGCATAGAGGGAGAAACAGACCAAGCACTTCGGTACACCAGTGGGAAGTCTGTATGGAGCAAATGTGGATTTCTTCAATCTATTGTTTAATTTGCAAATCAGAAGTTGCTGGAATGTTAAATTCCCATGAGGGATATCAAGGTGTGGTTTTTTTTTTTGGTCAAAAACACCCCACACCACAGGTCCTGATTTCTATTCTCCTCCCTGTTTTGGGTTTTACTACATATGTCTGTGGTAGTTCTATGTCCTCCGGCTAAGCATGACCTTTCAGAAGAGACTGGATTGAATTTGGCCAGAGGGGTACAACAAGATTCAGAAAGAATAAATATTATATGAGAGAAAGTGCAAAGAGGCACAGGTCAGGGTTCAAATTAAGTTCATTTTGGAGAAACCATGTTCTTACTCAGCACATGATTGAGAAATACTTGATATTGGATGGAAATAAATAGCTACTACAGTTTATCAAGGATGTCTTTTCTATCCAAGTCTTGGTAAACTCCATAAGGCTGGATGACTGTGCATACTGTCAAAGACAAACTGGTGACACAGAAATACAACGTCAGTCTCTCCAAACATTGCTCTTGTATCCTCAGGCCAATGCTGTGCCTAAAGCACCTTCAGCGCCTCAATAAACTTGTTTAATCCAGTTTTATCTCTCACCAGTTTTCCTCCCTTTAAGATAACAGTCTGCCGTGGTGCAGTCATGGACAGCAATGAAGTAAATGTAATTGTACTTAAGTATTTATTTTTTTTTAATCTATACTTTACTCAAGTGTTTCCATTTGGGGAGACTTTTATAACTGCACTACAGTTAAATATAGTACTTTTTACGTAACTACATTTGGGGAAATCAGTCGATCCTTTTTATTTATGAGCAGATAAAAACGTAACTTGTCAATCATGCAGCAAGCCACCAATCACTGTAGAGCACACACTCTGTTTTAAACTTGTTTTGACCGCTTGGCAGTGGCGGATTTAGCCATCGGCGACATGGGCACCCGCCCATTGCAGCGTCTTGCCGGAGGGTGGCAAAAAAAAAAATTTCTTTTATTTACCGCATTTGCACAGTCGCATAAATTATTATATCACGTCACAGTCAATGAACCTGGTCACGATTTGGAGTCTGCACCCACTGCCTGGAGAAGTTCTCTCACTTATACACTTAGAAAGGAAAGGCGGGGGTTGAGTGACGTCACGTCAATAAGGAGAGCTGAACCCAAATCGAAATTATGGATGACAAAAAAAAGGTTTAACTCTCAGGAACCAAAAAAAAACAAAAAAAACCCAGGAAACAAGTAGGGGGGAAATGTGCAGAAGATAAAAGTGTGTATGCAGCTCTATCACTCACCTCGTTATGAAATGTCTCCAAATTTGTGGACTGCTCTAAGAACATGTCTTACTTATCCATTGAAGGTAGCTGAAGCAGAGAAGAGCTTTTAAAAGCTCTTAAACTAATCAATTAGGGAGACGTTGGGTCATGGCATGGTTCACCCAGGGCGTCATTCAAGCTGCCACTTGGTGGTATCTACATAGCATGAACAGACAGTTCAGTGTCAGCTCAACATCAAGCAGAACAATTCAAGAGTAATAAATTATATAAGAAGCTCCTGGTTCGAACTTGCCACAACACTCGTGACCTTATTTGCATGATTTTTTTTTTTAAGTCGTTGAAAGAAAGGTTTTGGGCTCATGATAACTTATTAGATATCAATCAGTGTTTAACTCATTAATATCATTTTATTAATAGATTGGTGTGCTGAGAGTAACATTAGAGTCTATTTACTTAAGCTGAGTTGATTATAGCCATAATAAATCATAGTATTTGGATATTTAAGTCCATTTGAAGACAAATACGTTCGCACTTTTACTCAAGTGTTATTTTAAATGGAGCACGTTTTACTGGATTAATATTTTACCTACTGTATCTCTACTTTTACTCAAGAACATGCTTTGTGTACTTTGTCCACCACTGCTTCCAAGTTCTTAGCCACAGTCACAGTTAGCATTTGATTTTAGGCTATACCATGCTTGCTTTTATATCACAAGAGCTACCAGATCCATGCAAACAGAACAGAGACAATCAACAGATAAGTGGCCACAGATCCTGTTTAATCCCTGCCTCATGTCACTTTATATAATCTCCAGATAGACAGTAAACCGTTGCCAGACTATGTTGTGAATTCCAAGACTCATAAGGATGGACAAGGGAGTCGTGTGGTTAACCGTGCTGAATGCTTCTGAAAGGTCATAGAGGACAAGGATTGATGACAGTTTGGCTGATCTAATCGAATAAATCGCCTTGGTGATGGCCACAAAGGTAATTTTCTGTGAAATTTACCTCTGGTAAATTTACCTTCTGTGAAATAATCCACACTAGTTAGGATCTTGGAGATTGTTCTGACTAAAAATAGTGATGACCACAGCTATTCTATTAGATATTCCCTTTATTTTTGTGTTTTACTGGAACACTGGGTTAAGATTTGATTAGTGTTGAGTTTATAGCATATGATTAACATATGCCATATAATTTTCAAACTATCCAGTAAACAGTGATGGGGTGGGATGGGGGCAGAGTCATCTTGGTCAAGCCAATCAGTTTGAAAACATTTCTTCAGAGGGTAAAGGTGCCCTCTGCCCCCATCCCACCCCATCACTGTTTACTGGATAGTTTCAAAATTATAAAAGTTAAAAGAATGCTATATTGATTTGCAGTGACCCCTCATTCTAAAGGTCTCAAACCATGACTTCAAAATAGCCACCACTGTCAAATTTTTGATTAGTTTCGCAACTTTCAAAGTTTTTTTTTTTTTCTTTTTTCATTTTTGCTAAAAGAACACATGCTACTAAAGCATCAGCTAGTGTGTGGGTTGTTAGCTTTACATATAGTACTGTACTGTATATCTGCCTGAGACCAGACAACATTTATAAAAGGACTGATTCTAAGATGAAATATCAGTTTGAAATATATTTCCTTCTGTATCTTCATGGCTCGGTTTAACTCTGTTCATCTGTGTGCAGTTCTCCTTACCACTTTACAATGAAGATGGATGACAACAGAGCATTAGTGTGCGTGCCCTTAAAAGTAATCACCAGCTGTCAATCCTCTTCTGGAACCCAGTGGTGGTAAATAACTCACTCCTTCTTTCTTTTTTCCCCCTTGGCCAATTTAATCCTCCCACTGTTAAGTCTGCATTTGCTAGTAAAGTGATACTACTTTCTCTCTCTCTCTCGCTTTTTCTCTCTCTCTCTCTCACTCACTCCCTGATTATGGATTAGCCAAAGGCAGTGTTCACACTGTAACACAGAAGACTCAAGAGAGCGGTCAGGATCCAAATGTGGAGTTTTATTGAACTTTGAGCACGATCAGAGTCACAGTCCATAGTCAGGGTCAAAAAAACAGGTAGACATAGTCAGGAAAAGAAAATCTATACATTAGATTCTGAAAAAAAGATTAGGATAGAACAAAGGGCTTAGCAGGAAAGCTATAGACTACATTCATCTGCAGTAAGCACTTTATCACAGACAGGACTGTGATGCATTTAAAATCTCTACTCGGAAAACTGGGGGCAACGTAGGAATACACGCTAGAGGGGATCATCAGGCACTGCGCATCAACATTTATACTGATGAGTATTATAGATTTAGCAGTCTACTGTACCTACTGGCATATTTTTGAAAAGGTGTAAGAAACCTAAATGTATACAGAGAAAGTCATACAAAACCCAAGCTCAGGGTTTAACCATAAATCATTGCAAAAATGTTCAGAAAGTTGAAATGATACAACTTATTTTTGACCATACAGTATGATTATACAGATAGTTCCCTGATGGTCTAGTGGTTCGATCCCCGGTACTCTTAGTGCCGGTCCCAAGTCCGGATAAATGGGGAGGGTTGTGTTAGGAAGGGCATCCAACGTAAAAACATGTGCCAAATCGAACATGCAGATCATGAATAAGGATGATCCGCTGTGGAGACCCCTAATGGGAGAATCCGAAAGAAAGTATGATATACAGATATTTCACATATTTTGGGATAACTTTATTGAGAAAAGTTTCATGTAACAGAACAACAAAAGCTTGACAACTGAAATGAACAATTACAACAAAAGGATTATATTGAGTTTGTTCAATTTAGCATTATTATAATTATTTAGGAAATCTTGTTTCTGTTTAAACCTTTAATGGAAAAAAAAAAATATATAAAAATAAAATATATATATGTGTGTGTGTGTGTGTGTGTGTGTGTGTGTGTGTGTGTGTGTGTTTGTGTTTAAGAAACAACATATTATGCAATTCAAAGGACATCTGTCAAAAACATGATGAATGACACACTGATAAAAAGGGGGAATACAAACAGATGGACACACAGCAGCAGAGAGAGATCGAGAGAGAGAGAGAGAGAGAGAGAGAGAGAGAGAGAGAGAGAGAGAGACAGACACTCTCTAAAGCTGATGAATCATTCATGACTCAAAGGCCAACCTTCTTTGCAGTAGGATCTAAGCACTGCTGAATATCAAGTTTAGACTTTGCCAATGGTTTGAATCATTTAAAATATAACTGATGTTTAAACATTGCTTATTTTATCCAAAAAAATAGCTGACAAATAACGAAGGCTCATGACTACCAGTTAGCATCATGCGTACATGCACACTAGATTTATCACACTTTCATCATAGCTTTGACAGTTTGTAATGTATTATTTCCTGCTCTTAAATTAATAATAAAAAAAGCTGCTAGAGGTTTTTGGGGGTAACTCCATGACTGCAATTCCATATTGGCATTAAAATACACTAATGGTAAGATAAGAATAATAATGATTACAATTATTTACTTTTATTTTTTGAATTAATAGAATGTCCACTTAATTTAAATAAATGAGTTTTACTTATAAAGTGATCTTATCACTCAGTATAATTAAAATAAAGAAAAAAAAAAGAAAAGAAGATGGTGTTTTTCCCATGACTTTTGGAAGATGCATATTTCTGTTGAACATGAAACTTATTATTTTAGATGTTTCATAGAACAGAATGTTTCCAGGTAACACATTTGCATGAATGAGATACAAAATATTTCTTAATCTACAGGTATAAGAGACTCAGTGACTCTATAAGAGGCGTGTCAAGAATGACATGTTGAATGAGTTCACACTGCAGAAATAATACGATTTTTGAAGTGTATGAATAATTGCTAGTAATTTTAATGTCAGTTATGTTCGTCCTTTGCCAGATGTTTGGTGCATTCACTATGGGATTAGAATACTGTTTGAATGTCTTCTATGCTACTGTGCAGCATGTCAAGGCAGCAAACTGAAATATAACGAGGAGTTTTCTACAATGCCAAGGATACAATGAGTCAAACATGATTCCACCTTTCAAATGCAAATTATTTCTTCAAGCAGGTTTAGATTCATAAAAATGTTGAGTCAGAACCATAGCAAGCATGCAACTCTTCTTTGTCCCGGGTCTTTTTTTTTCTTCTTCTTCTTTCTGAATCTTTGATGTAAAAGCTTTCGGTGTGTTCTTATAGAGAAGAATGATGAGTTATAGAGAAGCTGAATGTTTTTTTTTTTCTAATCTCTCTTCCCATGTGTACTATTGTCTACATTTTATTTTCAGTCTAGTAATGCTTATAGCTTCTATAATTCTTGTAAAGCTTGTACCGAGCTGCATTTTGCTTTCATCTTGTTTGATAGTTCAAGTGTTTTTCTCTGAAATCGTTGAATTGAGAGTTCTTAGGTTGCCCAATTAAAAGACACAGCACAACTCCAAAACAATGCAGCTGCTTTCAAGATTGAAACCAGAGTAAAAGGATGTAACTGCTGAAAGATCGGGACAAATAAAACATACAAAACTGGAAATCATAATAACACCAGAGACAAGTTAAGAGTCTAGATCATTTCCTAAACGCTGAAAGCTGTAAACTGGGCTACCCAATTAAAGTGAAAGATGATAGACTATAGATTAGTCTATAGATTATCCACTAAACACTAAGCACTAGGACTATCCAATAAAAGTGATAGCAAAAGGAAGGAACTAATAGTCTATGGGACTATGGGACGCTTTGTATTGTATTAATTTTTTCATATTTCTTTTGCTTGCACACACTGAATCAAACTTTTCGAACAATTATAGTAATGATAATAATATAATGATAATATCATAAAATATGTTTTATTACACAAAATCCATAAATCACATATTCACCAACCAGCAGTCATATCCTGATATAGTGTAAGTCTGAATCTAAATCACTCTTTTCTCTATGTAGTTGTTTTCTAAGATGTCAGGAAAGGTCAGGGACAGTGTCTTTCAGTAAATGATTGTTAGAGTGCACTCTTGGCAGAAGTACATACATCTTGGTGCCTTGTGGACATTATCTATTAAACATCAGGAGCAGTTAAGTGGACCTTAAATGAGCGAAAGTATAGACAATAGACTATAAAGTGTGTGTAGATTATCAACAACTATTTTGTTCACCTAGTTTGCCTAAAATTGCTTAGTGGCATTTATAGTATAGTTGATTAGTTGATTAAACATCTGACAGGATGTTGACAGTTTGTACAGCACTGTGTCAAAGTCTGAGGCATTATTTTTTTTATACAAATGTTGAAACTGTATAATATTATATATAAATTATACAAATTGTACAATACAAATTGGGTTTATTTTATTACTGTTTACATCACATTAAAGTCTTTTTTTAATCTAGAAAAGTGTATTTCAGCATACTTAAAAGCATATTTAGTTTACAGTATTTAAACATGTCTAAGATATTTATATAAACATTAAGGACAGCTACCAGGTTCCCTGGTGGTCTAGTGGTTAGGATGCGGCGCTCTCACCGCTGCGGCCCGGGTTCGATCCCCGGTCAGGGAACCAACCCCAGCCACTCTTAGTGCCGGCCCCAAGCCAGGATAAATGGGGAGGGTTGCGTTAGGAAGGGCATTCAGCTTAAAAACATGTGCCAAATCGAACGTGCGGATCATGAATACAGATGATCTGCTGTGGCGACCCCTAATGGGAGAAGCCTAAAGAAAGTTTATTAAGTACAGACACCCTTATCCAGAGCTACTTAACTTATAGATCTGAGCAGTTGAGGGTCAGGGGGTTTCCTCAAGATTTACAGCTTAAAAATGCTGAAACTTAAACTCATGACATTCCAATCCAAATTCCAACACCACTGACCTACCACTTTATTACATGTTTGCACAGTATTGTCAATGGGTGCTTTTTGTCTAAAATAGACTATCCAATTAACTTACAGTATCTGTCTATATTAGAACACACCAAAAACAAAAATCAATATTTAAATACATACTATATTGACTGCCTATTGAACATCGCATTCCACATTTAGTCCCAATTAGCTCATATTATTCCCTTCACTCTATTGGAAAGATGTGATACAACAGATTTTGGAATGTGCTTGTGGACATTTGTGTTCATCAGTCACAAGGGTGTTAGTAAAATCAGGTACTAATAAAGGGTGAGGAGACCTGGGGTGCAGTCAGTGTTCCAATTCATCCCAAAGGTGTTCAGTAGGGTTGAGATCAGAGCTCTATAGCAGGCCACTCAAGAGCTTCTTCTTCAAACCATTTAAACCATATCTTCACAGAGCTCACATTGTGCACGGGGTCGGTTCCATGCTGGAAGAGGTTTGGGTTTACAAGTGAATGGAAAATTTGATACCGCATCCAAAGACATTCTATTCAATTGTGTGCCAGCTTTGTGGTAACAGTTTGGAGAAGAACAGCATATGGCAGGAAAGGTCAGGTGTCCCAATACTTTTGTCCATATAATGTATCTGTCCAAAGAATAAAAATATTTTTTTACGTTTGATACGGGTGAAAAGAGAAATATGCTACAGCTACTTTTACTACTACTACTACTAATAATAATAAAAATAATAATACTTTTGCTTAAAACATGCAATATTTAATGTAATTCTCTTGCTAATAAAAACTAGCAATGCACTTTTAATCCCAAACTTGATATCTAATGGAATTTAGGTATGAGGTTTATGAAATCATGATAATATAATAAACTCCAATTATTTGGCAGTAGAAATAGTTTGTCTCAAAGTATTTGATTCAGTTCATTTTGTATGATATTTCCCTGTTAAAAATAGTTGTTGTCACAGGGTCACCAAACAGACAAAGAAGTAGTCATGTATCATTACTGCTTCAATGCTTTGGTATATAATTCTGGCTACAGTTTTGTTTCATAACTAAGCGATTAGTTACTAAACCCAATAACACTCATTAACTGCAATCAGCCAGTCTGCTGATCCTTTCAGGCAGGCTATCACACACACAGAGCTCAGCACAGGCAAATTGAGCTTAGTGCAGCTGCCGTGCCATATTCTACATCCAAACACATGAAAATGGCTGCCAAATGCAGCTGGAGGCGTCTAGAAGCTTATTTGTTTGATCTGCTGACCTTTCGGGTGTCCAGGACACGTGCCAGGCCTAGGCGGCATATTGATGATAACAGCGCCCTGCTCTGAGTGTCTGTACTGTCCAACAGTGCCCTTTTTTACCTGCCAAAATCTGTTGTAGCAATTCCTTAATCCTTTTACTGACTTTCCCATCCTAATCCCTTTTCAGCTCTGCTAGACCTGCTGCGGGATAATGAACACATTACATCATATTATTATATAGTTTCTGTATTTTGCATAAATTTGGATTTATTTATTTGCTCAGGGGGGAAAAAAGCAAAAGAGTTTTTTTTTTCTTTTTTTCTTCCTAATTTTCTAAACCTATTTTAAGGACATTTTTATATATTTGAGCACTTTTTAGGCAATCATTTAGCAGGAGCTGATTGCTGTTAAGACACAAATTAATATTGATTTCAAAAGCAAACACTGTTTTGTTAAATACCCAGGTGCCTCGAGGGATTTATTATTAGCTGAGATGCCAGCAAATGTTTGCAGGCGTCTAAGAAGGAAGTCGTCGATTTACACCTAGCTTGGTTAAGGCAGCCATAGACAGAGCCTGTTATACACTACGGCAGCCGCATATATAAATACATAATAGATTTTTCGTGTTCTGTGTCCCGTTTGAGCAAACGCAAAACCTTATTATTAAAACTGTGACAATTATAAGTTTGCATTGAGGGGAATGATTTCTGTGCAAACAATAACTTATACGTTTTAGGTATGAAAAAATATGAAAGAGGGAGAAAGAAAGAGATTAAAAGAAAGACAGAGGGAATGATTAGCACTTCAAAAGGCTTTTTCTTCCATGCATTCGGGTTCCTCAAGGGAAAGAGAAGAGAGTCTCATGTAACACCTGTAATTGATAACGGTGGCAATCAGGGTGGGATTTTATTTCTTTGTTTGTGCATTTATTTAAGTGTTTGTTTATGTTTTCTGTTTGTCTTTTTTTATTGTTCTCAGAATGTCATGCAATTATTTTGTGCATCTTTTTATTTAATTTAGTATTTTGCTTTCGAAACAAAGATGTACTCAAATACATGATATGGATTCATCTTTTCATACAAATAGATATTCCTTTCTCTTTTTCTTGCCTTCTTGTTTAATAAGGAAAGCTTGCCGGAATGTTTCCCATGGCTGAGACTAAATGTGTGCATCAGACAATACAACAAGAAGTAACAAACAAGAAAACAACAACCAATAACAGTTAAATAACTGCCAATGATTAGCCCAGATGCTATTTGTGTAGACAAGCATCCAGACTCTAAGAGACGAACATTCACGAACACGCTATAACTTTAGGCAAAAGCATTTACGAGTCATTTATATATTTTCTCATGATGTGCGTTTATTCACTACAGGCAGTGGTGGAATTCTCTGACTGTATGAAAAAAAGGTCAGAATGAACAAAGGTGTCACAATGATATGAGACAAATCTAGATTTTTATTAAAACCTTTAGACCAGTAGGTGGTTTTACCAAAAAATGCTATGGTTTACAATGACTTTTGTTATTATGTCATTAAGTCATTGCTGAGATACAGTCTGACTTCCTGTGATGCAGATTTAAAATGTAGTTTGTTGGTCCAATAAAACTTTCTTTCGGCTTATTTTCTTTCAGCGGATCATCCGTATTCATGATGCGCATGTTCGATTTGGCACATGTTTTTATGCTGGATGCCCTTCCTAACGCAACCCTTCCCATTTATCCGGGCTTGGGACCGGCACTAGAAGTGCACTGGCTTGTGCAACCCTAATGGCTGGGATTGGTTCCCTGACCAGGAATCGAACCAGGGCCGCAGCGGTGAGAGCGCCGCATTCTAACCACTAGACCACAACTGATGAATTATTTTGTATGTATTTAATCCGAGCTGGTGGAAAATCTAATTACTATGACTATTTGTAATTGTGGGGTATTTTAAACATGGCCTAACTAAGAGAAAGCAGTTTAAAGACACAAAAGTTATGACCATAAAGGTACAATTTAGACCCAAATTTAACCAGATGATGGTTCTTAAATTTTGGTAACACTTTGGTCAGAATATCATTGGACAGTCCCCAGTCAGTGTTAGTCAGCCAAAAATAAATAGTTCATCAACATCTGGAGTACAGTGTGCATATAATATATGTAGCTATGTACAAAAGTATGGAAACTTGAATGTCTTCTTCTTTCAGCTTCTCCCATTGGGGGTCACCATTGTGGATCATCCGTGTCCATACCCCCCTGTCCTCTACATCTGCCTCTGTCAACCCAACTACCTGCATGTCTTCCCTCACCACATCCATAAACCTCCTCCTTGGCCTTCCTTTTTTCCTCCTTTCTGGCGCTCCATCTTCAGCATTCTCCTACCCCATGTCCCTCCTCTGCACATGTCCAAACCATCTCAATCTTTCCTTCCTCACCTTGTCTCCAAAACGTCCTACATGCGCTGTCCCTCTAATAAACATGTTTCTAATCCTGTCCATCGTCATCACTCCCAACGAAAACCTCAACATCTTCAGCTCTGCTACCTCCAGCTTCACCTCCTGTCTTTTAATCAATGCCACTGTCTCTATGCCACCATACAACATCGCAGGTCTCACCACAGTCCTATAAACTTTCTCTTTCACTCTTGCAGATACTCTTCTATCACACATCACTCCTGCTATCACTCTTCTCCTCCAACTCCAACCTGCCTGCACTTTTTTCTTCACTTCTCTAACACACTCTCCATTACTGTGCACTGTTGACCCCAGGTACCTGAACTCATCCACCTTCTCCACCTTTTCTCCCTGCAACCGCAATGTGAGAGAGAAAAAGAAAAATAGAGTGAGTGCCTGAAAAGAGAAAAAGAACATCTTAGATTTGGGACCACTCTTACCTCATCCCTAGGTATAAATAACCTTGTTGTTGTAGGCCGCAATAATTTTTCAATTCAAAGTCTCCAGCTTTCCGAACAGACATAAACAGTATGTGAGGATGTCCTTGCAAGGTCAGTGTGTGATCATTAAAGTGGACATCAATGATGCTATGGGTCAATAGGATTTTATGATTCATTAAGACTGATATACTGTACCATAAACTAACAAGCCATTAGCTTTACAACTCTTTGACACTTGAATTACATCTGGTGTGAAAAGCAACAGTAAAAAACAACTTATCAGACAAAATAAATATGTTTCAAATTCAAATGGCTTTCACAGTAATTTCTCCCTAGATATAACACTTGAATTGAATTCTCAATATACTATTTGTAATAAAACTATACTGACATAAAAAAAAAAATCACCCTGAATTTCTTCAAAAAAGGTGCTTTTAAAAAAGCACTTACTTAAACAATGTCCCCCTAAATGTTATTTAAAATGTATAGGTAGCTAGTAAACACGCTGTTCATGCAAGAATGGCCCTATATCTCAGGACTACAAGCATTGTACAAGCAAGAATAAGGGACAATTCATTAAACCAGAATATAAAAGACTTCTATATGCAAGCTGTGATAACTGTAATCGATAGATTGAAAAATAGATAGACAGATAGATAGCTTTCAGTGTTCACAAAGCGTTATTTGGCCAGGGTGTACTAACTTTTGCCCACAGCTTGACCTATTGTTAAAATAACCAACAGCCTTCTAGACCAGTGATTTCTAAATGGATGTTTTTTTTTAGTTAATATAAAAATCTATTTGTTAAATTACTATTTTAAAAAAAGGCAAAATGAAATAAATATTCTAAATTAAATTAACAATTAATGATTTACAATGTGCTTGCTTTATCAAAGTCAGATGATTCCTAGAATATTTTTTAAGCTAAAAGCTGAACACTCATGTAGACTGTATGTACAATCATTTCCTCATTAAGATAATTTACTGGTAGCTCAGTGGTTAAGGTGCTGGGTTACTGATCAGACGGTCGGGGGTTCAAGCCTCGGTATCGCCAAGGTGCCACTCGTGCCCTTGAGAAAGGCACTTAACCCTCTGTGCTCCAGGGGTGCCGTATCATGGCCGACCCTGTGCTCTGACCCCGGCTTCTGAGCAAGCTGGGATATGCGAAGAACGAATTTCACGGCGCTGTAATGTATATGTGACAAATAAATTGTATGCTATTCTATGCTATTTTATTCTAAAAGGCAGATTAATTTAATACCTTATAATTAATACAGCTGGGCAACCTGCCATCGGTAAACACAATATACTTGTTTCCTTTCCTTGAATCTTATTATTATTATTTTTTTTTTTTTATCATGAAGTGAAAATGGCAGGCACTCAATATTTTTTTTTCCTCTAAATCATACAAGTTTTACATTATGTAAACTTTTTTTTTCCTTTTAACATTTACAAGTTATTGTCAACATAATTAGGACCTTAATTAGAACTACTGCAGCTCTATTAATTTCATATTAGTTTTTCTAAATTGTAAAGATGCTCATCTAAATGATAGTGGGGTGATAATAAATTGCTGTAGATAGATTAAAAATGGATAAATAACTTTTTTTCAGCTTCTCCCGTTAGGGGTCGCCACAGCGGATCATCCGCATGTTTGATTTGGCACATGTTTTTACGCTGGATGCCCTTCCTAACGCAACCCTCCCCATTTATCCGGGCTTGTGACCGGCACTAAGAGCGGCTGTGGTTGGTTCCCTGACTGGGGATCGAACCCGGGCCGCAGCGGTGAGAGCGCCGCATCTTAACCACTAGACCACCAATGATAGAATTCAATTTTGCTTCATCATAGAGCATGTTTATGCTTACAATTGTTAGCCAGTACATTCTGAGCTCTGATTAGTTTCCCAATTTTCTTATTCACTTTCTTTTCTATATAAACATGTATGAAGTCGAATCTAACCAGAATTCATTATTACTGTATGTATGTTCTTTTATTACTAAATACCGCCCTAATTAAGTTAAGATTTTGTCTCATTGTCATGCTTTTGTCTTTTTCTTGTGTATATCCCTGTTTTATAACTAAATTTGTGACAGATGACAGGACATAATGACTGTCTGGAACTTTTTTAATATTAAACTAGCATATCTTCATACAGTAAGTCTTGAATAAGATGCAGATAAAAAAAAATAAATAAAAAAACAGCCATGATTAATGCTAATGCGATCCTATTTGTCCCTGAAAATCGAAAACATTTATTTTAATTAATATAATTTGATAGCACTGTTCAGATAATATAGTCCATTACAAACACCTTATGAATCATCTGTGCATTTTCAAACAACAAAGAAAATTTAATATATATTTAATCTGAAAGTATATGTAGGGAATATAAAAGTAGCTATTGGAAAGGTTAATAGTCTATATATGAACTTGACCAATATCTGCTATTCACAGCCATATACACTGCTTCTTCAATGCCATTAATTTTTCTGCTATTACACTGATTACAGTCATTTTCTTCTATTGCACTGATTACAGTGCTCATTGTGACAGTGTTTGCACTGTACTGTCACTTTAATTTACCTCAGGTCTGTTGTTGTATCAAACAAAACATTCTATTACATAGTGGCGGGTCGTGCATTTGGTACCTTTGTCTTCAGTGAGGACCACTATCACGTCACAATTATAGAAACCATCAATACTGTACAAAAACGCAATATAACAATTACAGAGAGAGAGGCATTTCACATATGGAGGGTGAATACCATTTTACTAAAGCAAGAAACCCAGTTAAGACTCCAAACCTCTATACTACCACCGCAACTGTGCACCTACATCATCTGGAGCAGTTCATCTGTATCTATATATTTGTTCGCGTTATCTTTTATTAATAACATAATTTGCTTTTTGTATACTTTTTACTTTCTGTGCTGCTGTAACATTTGAATTAAACATGGTGTAAATACCGTGATCTATCTACCTGTCTGTTTGTCTATCTACTATCTATTTATCTGTCTGTCTGTCTGTCTGTCTGTCTGTCTGTCTGTCTGTCTGTCTATATATTTATCTATTTATCTGTATCTGTCTGTCTATCTGTTAATCAATTAATCAGTCAGTATGTCTGTCTGTCTGTCTGTCTGTCTGTCTAGATACTTGTTTGTCACTAATCAATAACATAGAAGGTTTTTTTTGCTTCCAATTTATTTTGATAATTCAGGTTCTAGGTGTTCCCGTTTACCTCATGATCTGCATGCAACTCGTCAGCTCATCCCTGGTGCCATCCAAATTTCAAATTCACTTCACATAGTCATTCTTGATAGATTTTCTGACCTGATCCTAAGAATCAATCATTTGATTTATGACAGTCTAATCCAGGTTGTTGAGTGTTTAAACAGGCGGTTTTCTTTCTAGAGAGAGCCATTCATCCATCTAGACTTGCCATTGATGGGGACATGTACACTGGTCTGGGACTCCTTTGATTTGAGCGAATTCAGTTCATCCTGTTGATAAAATAAGTTAAAGACGAACCACTGTAAAGCCGCTGTATGGAATTCCCATTAGATTTTCCTGACACGTTTCAAACACAATCGTCATCTTCCATGGTAAACACAAAGAGACTGAGGGAATAGCTTAGCCAAATCCCGCTGGGCATTTTTCGATAATGCCGGCAGCTCTCAGCTGACACTCAAATTCATATTATTCAACCCCAGTGCAGAGTGGCGGATTATTAAAGGTCATAAAACTGCCGGGACCTGTCATCAACGTTGGCACCTCTTTGTATTTCATCTACAGTGAGGTCATTGCTGCCCGATCCCTCAGCCATTTCCTGCACCGGCACGCTGCAGGGAGCATCAAATGATCAGGTTAAAATCAATAGCAGTCTGCAGGTCCCGTCTCCTACAGCTCTTTGTTCCTCACAGGCATTTAGTGAAAGATAAAAGAGCAACACATCAGAAGACTAAGCTTCCCTTTGTCATGTGGATCTCTTAGCACATGCAAGGGCATCATCTCAACCACACTGTAATGGACCTCATTCTGAATGACACATACAGTAATGAGCACATGGCCAAGTCATGGCCTTTAAAAGCAAAGGGTGCACTCATTACAGGTTATCGGCTCGGAAGCTACGTGGGGATTTGTTTTGATGATTCGAACATGTAGAACTTTCTCTGTAGAACTTTCACAGGGAGTGGGATGTAATTTGTAGAACAGATGGTTAATAAATGCTTAATGGAATAAACCTGATCTCTTTCTAAAGGTAATTTTTAAAGATTATGGCCCACCAAATTCTGGGTTTCTTTTTTATTACCTGTACAAAATCTGTATTTTTGAAAGCTTGCCAGTAAGGCACACAGAGGACCTGGTTGTAGCAACAAGTGTTCTTTGCGACTTGGATTCTGTGGGATGTAACAAGAAATTCATGCAAGCAGGCAGTCATGTACAGTATGAGAGCGCGATGGGTCAAATATGAAAGTCACAGAACAAGCATTCCTACTGGTTTACAATAAAATAAACATAAAAAACCTTCAGTTCAGACCATCAATTGATTCAAGGTT
Organism: Silurus glanis; assembly: GCA_014706435.1. Classification (NCBI taxonomy): domain Eukaryota; kingdom Metazoa; phylum Chordata; class Actinopteri; order Siluriformes; family Siluridae; genus Silurus; species Silurus glanis. The sequence continues at coordinate 4,250,490 of JAAIIK010000052.1, read as the reverse complement.
CATCTGTCAGTGCCAGAATTTCCATACGATAATGCTTGCTTTAATACATTTTGGTTAATTGACTTCATGTGACTTCATGTATCAATAAAAAATTAATCTTTTAGATCTATAAAAGATGAATCGATAATTAGGGTGTATTTGGTTTTTGGACTCTCACCTACTTAAAAAGCTGTATATTTACCACGTTTATAACGTACTATTTTTTACAACTATGATTTATGTTTTCTTTCCGACAATAATCAAATGAAACAGTCACACTTAATTTTAAAGATCAGAAATTAGTCAGAGATTAATAAATAATAATTGCATTTACAAGCAACTAGTTATTAATTTTATTATTATTATTATTATTATTATTATTATTAATAAACAATAAATTATTATTGGTTATCTTATAGTTCCTTTACAATTGTTTTTGTTTTAACAATTAAATCATAATAAAAAAAATCCTTATAAAAAAATTTAAGGTGCTCAATACACTGTGTGAATGTGTATGAATTAAGCATTGAATATGTTACTTATTCTAAAGGATACATTTGTTAATTGTTAATTGTGAATTGTTAATGCTTGCATGCGTTCATTGACTTTGTGTTCTTGTGACTTCATGTATCAATGAAAAGTTAGTAATTAATGAGTTAAAACTGCATTTGTAAGTGACTAGTGACTAATGATTTGTATGTAAGTAAATAATGATTTGTATTTAAGTGAGTAATGATTTGTGAGTAAGTGACTAATGATTTGTATGCCATTACCAGCTATTTATTTATAAGGCCTTTATTGGTTGTTATGTTTTAATTAAAAGAAATTATTAGCTAGAAATGAAAAGTAATACCTGGTACTGTGCAAAATTCACACTTTATAGGTGCTCAATACACTGTGTAAATGTGTAGCTTATAAGTATAACTTAAATGTAGAATATGTTCTAAATTATACATTTGTTGTTTTTAAATAAGAGAAGAGACATTAAGTATTGCAGTGAAGAAATTCAGTCTTTATTGTTTGTGATTTTACATAAGAACAAACTGCACATGGCAGACATCTTGAATATTCACAGTCAGTTGCCTTTTAAAATATTATATTAAAAATACCACATTTAACATATGTTTTTTTAAATGTTACCATGTAAAAAATTTAAGTTGAAGGACTCCTTCATTGTTAAGACAAAAACAAATGCAAAGAGGATATAAGACAAAAATAAGATAACAACCAATGAAAGACTGATAGAGGGTGGCACAGGGAAATTAAAACTTTTGGAACTAGGAGGCAATATTTTAGAACCAGTGCAACCTCGTTTAGAACCCTTTGCCATTAGTCATAATAAAGCAGTGAAGTGGTGCACAACGAGCGTTCGCTATAAAACCTTTTATAAGCATTGTGATTGTGGAATAGGGATTTTTGGCATCATAACCAGGTTTGATGTCATAATTGTGTACCGTCTGCTCATATGATTTTAATTTTGAATAAATAATTTGACACAACAATGATGCATGTTGTGGAATGGAGCCTCGATATTTTCTGGTGTGCGGGCCGTTTAAACACCACCTGGGGAGTTTTTTTTTAAGGCTTTGAAATTAGCAATCGTTACACAATCATGATGTCTCTGCTGGTACTGGCGCCAAAATTCCCTTTGAGCAGTACTCACACTATCACCATTCGTATTACATTTTTACAACAAACACTCGTTGCACACCTCGTCGCTGCTCCATTATAAGTAATGGCAAGGAGTTCTAAACAAGCTCGCACCGGTTCCAAAAATTGCCGATGCCCAAAAGTTTGGCAACGACTAGTTCGAAAATTTTCCATCCCCTGCACCACCCTGTGCAATCACATTAAAACCAATAACTTGTCACTTACAAATGCAGTTATTAGTCATGATTTACTGTCTCATTTCTGATCTTTAAAATAGAGAGTAACCAATAACACTTTAAAATGTATTTGCTAAGTATTAGAATGAAAGTCAGCAAGGTGTAAAGTTTTGTTTTTTGGGCTTCCTGGAAATTCCGAAAACTTTTGAGCTAGCCTTTGGCCTTGGTGTCTATTTGGCTTCTTCAGACATGATGAAACTACTAGAAATGGTACAGAGGTTCATAGAGGTTCACTGTGCCAAGTGAAATGAGTGATAAAGATCCAGCTGTCCTAGACTTGGATAGCACAGTCTGACTGCAACACTCAATTATTTACATTCATTCATATGTATGTATCAGTGAAAAAGAGAGCTGGCTTATTCCCACTTAGTAACCTTAATACATAAAGGGACATTTGATAACTTTATTTTTATGATTTAAATGCATGCTTTCCCTGGCTAAAATAAGAGCAAATCTTTTATTAAACAGTATTTTTGAACAAATAAGAACGATCATAAGTATCTGATGCCGGCCATGGAAATAATGTACTGTATACAGAATGTCTAACAAGGCTAGAGACACTTGTGAAAGTATCATAGTCTACTCCTTCATGGTGAACATTTTGAGCACCTTTACATTCTTTTCATTTCTAATCACTTGTTCTCAGCATGGTATAAATCAAGAGATTGAAAAATCTCACTGCAAAAAAGGTATCTATTGTATGTTTGGTTCATCAACTTGTTGAAAGATTTATTTATCGCCAAGTCTGAACTTCCTGGCAGAGGCAACCAGGCTTCTGGACTTAATATCCTGGTACTAAGAAAAAAAAATCATGATGCTATCCATCTTACAAAACAGCTCTAAAGCATCAGTGATGCATCACCATATTTTACACAGGGTATCAAGTGTTTGTTTTTGTAAGCAGAGCTGTTTCTTTGCCAAGCATGCTGATTGTGTGCATAGCCAAAAAGGTCTCTGACAAAAACACACAAGTCTCTGACAAAAACAACTAATGCAATGGTAACTGCACTGACCACCAGTTGCTTCTACAGTAGGAAGATCTTGCTTTTATAAAGGTAGAGTTTAACACTTAATTTAGATTTTGACAACCAGTAGACTTTAGTAGACTGATTTTTTCCATTCTAAATCTGTGACCTTTGGACTTTTTTCCCTCCTTCAGCATATTTTTTACTGTGTGGGTGGACAGTGTGCTCGTGGGTCCAGTTCCTGGCAATTTCCTCCACTGCTTGAGATGTGAAAATTTTGTTTTGGCCCTAATTGTGCTTAATGGTGTTTTAACTACTTATGCATTAAATTTGATGCCAAATGTCAACTAACTCTCAGGATAAATCGACTCAATCTAAATCTTTTAAAGCTCCACATACTGTATTTTGTTACTATACATTTCTTTTTACTAGTAAATTCCAGCTTCTAATTGGTTTACCAGAGATATTTTTTAAAACTTATTTATGTCAGTTTAATTCACTCTATTACAATTCCTGTGAGTTAAATATTTATAGAAATCAAGTAAATTAATGCAATGAAGCTTGCGATTTTCGAAGTATCATTATTTGTTGTTCATTAGGAGTACACCTTTGGCTGTATTTATGTTCCAGTGGTGTAATACTATGGGACAGTCCATGCACATATATCAGATCACTGATAGACCTGCAAAAAAAATCACTGTAGAACCACACAAGCCTGGTTTCTCAAAATAAACAATAGTTTATTAAACTATAAACTATTGAAGATACCCCAAGCATTTTTGCCAGTGGCGAGCCGTGCATTTGGTACCTGGGCCTTCAGTGGGGACATACCTGACTTAATCCACCTCTTAATAACACTACAGTCACATCGCGATTATAGAAACCATCAATACTGTACAAAAACGCAATATCACAACGTGTGGCATTACAGAGAGAGAGGCATTTCACATATGGAGGGTGAATACCATTTTACTAAAGCAAGAAACCCAGTTAAGACTCAGGGTTGGCCAACCTCTCCTCGCGATGTCTAGGTTTTCTTGAAAATGTATTTTTAAGTATGTCACAGACCAAATCAATTTCTCTTCCTCCATATGTATAAAAAAGTCTAACTCAGATGTATTAATGTGTGCAGAGACCTGTTTTGCCAGTTGAACTTGGCTGTAACAGTTTCCCTCTGACCAACAAATCAGAGGATGGGAAAATACTGATACTATTCTGGGCCAGCTAGCTGCCCTGTGAGGCGAATATGAAATCTGATTAGTTAAAGAAACAGACCAGTTACTAATTCTCTCTATGGCTAAAGAGCCAGCAGTATTAACATTGCAGGCCCTAGGCAGATTAGATTTACATGGCAGCACAAAGAGGCTGAAATCTGATTGGACAAAAAATCTAACATCCACATACACGTACTGGAAGCAGTGCAGCCAAGAGAAACGCTACGAAATGAAGAGAATAAAATGTTTGGAATAAATTAATACAATTTCATGGAAGTAATATTAGAATTGAGGTTGTAAATGTAGGTCAGTGCTTCTGAAAGTGTTTAGGCCAGCAGAGAAGGCTTTGCTGGCCCTGACCGCCCACCGCTGATTCTTACAAACAATTCTTTGCATATGTAACCATATAGGACCATATGGGACCATACAGACACTGCATCTTTCAGGGTTGATGCACAATTTAACTCTTATTGATGAAGAAAAATGTACCCAAATCTTAAAGGTTAAATTAACCCCAAGAAAGCAACAAAAGGAAGACAAGAAGGTCTACATTACCATGAGCGAATGCCCCAATTCCAAGGCTAGCATTAAAAAAAAACCTGAATAATGACCAGAAAATAGAATAAACAGAATAAAGTCTCCTTGTGGTGGAGAAGTGTTTTCTAGACATTACCATAATAGCTGTTAACCATTAGTAACAATTATTATATAGTGTGGAAATATAGTCTTTTAAACCAATATGCACCACACCAACTGCAAAGTATTATGTGCTTTATGTGCATTATGTGGAAAATAGACTTCAGAAAACAAATAACATCATGAGCAGGGAAGATGAACTAGAATCGCTGAAGCACAACATGGACATTAACCAGTTCAAAATTGGTCACAATTGAATCTTCCAGCACAACAATGATTCAAAGCGTACTACTGTAATGAACTAGCTTAAAAGATAACAAAGTAAAGACAATGGAGTGGCCATCACAAAGCCCTGACCTAAATCCCATAGAAAACACATAGACTAAAGTGATCATGTGTATCTGAGCAAAACAATAAAACCCAAAACCAACCAACAACCCTGATTTACACCAGTTCTGTGAACGGTTTGCGTCTGAATGCCTTTATTATAAGCTTGATCAACAGACAGCTGTGTTAAAAGTTCTTTGATAACATCGCAAACCATGGAGTGTGTGTAAAAGGCTGTAAAATTACATTAGTTTACATGTATGCAACCTCATTAATATCCATGAGAAACAAGACATGGTGAAGGTTTGAACATGAGGACCGAAACAAATTCAATTACTCCTCAATAAAATTCTCCTATATCAAATCAATTTCTTCTAAGACAACCCCATCTTTAATGCTCTCTACCATTCTCGTCACTGCAAGCGCTACAACACAATAGCCTCCAGAGACACCTGAAGACTTCTGAAATTCATGTCTCTGTTGCTTGAGAAACAGTGATGAATAAAGTCTGAGTTCACATGACAGCTGCTAGTTCCAAGGCTTTGCTGAAAGAGATGGAAGGCCTGGGGTGGATTTTATTTATTTATCCGATGAACTGAGCATGAAGGTGCAACTGGTTTGTTTTCTTTAACAATAAAATTCTGCTTTTGTAGAAGAGTGTGACTCGGGCTGAGCAGTAATCCTATCGAAAACACAGCAAGAAAAAAAAAAAAGATCAGCTTCCAGTGGCCTGCAGGAGAATGATGGAAATGCAAAGAGAGTGCACACAAAGCTTTTTTTGGCTGCCAAGTTAGATAATAGTTTTTTGTTTTTTTTTAACAGTCTTTGCTTAATAAATCAGGCTAATCTGTGCACTTTAGCGAAGTATAATTTCGAAAGTAATGCATGGAACAGTGGGGAAGTATATGCGAGTACATGTGCTTTATATTGTCACGAGTGCATTAAATGGATATGGGGAGGAAAGAAATATGTGCAGAGCTTAAATTTTGGTTCGAGGCGGTTTCATTAAACTTTTGCGTTACCGCAATGGATTAGAAATGTTCTTGTTGCTTAGGGACCATATCAGTTCTGTTTGTCTGCTGCAATTGGATTTCGATAGATTTAGAAATTCTAGCTCTGCAGTACCTAACAAAAAAAATAATAAAAATTCTCTGAGGCCACACCCACGCTCTTAGCCCCATCCACCCGAATGCACAGTAGACACATTTCCAGATACTAGTGGTTTTATCTAAGTCTGGGTTAAAGACTGTTTAAAAGTCACTGCTGAATGGAATTGGAGAGTATAGAAAGTTTGCCAGATGTTGAAGAATTTACAATACATTGAACTGATGTGCATCTCCATAACTGAGGCTGATACAATTCGCATCTCGATGCATAGCAGACGATACGATATATTAAATATTAAATATACATATGAAGCAAAGTGATACAATTCAACCGCTTACAATGCAATGCAGGGGGAGTGGTGGCTCCAGCGGTTAAGGCGCTGGGTTGCCGATCGGAAGGTCGGGGGTTCAAGCCCCGGTATCGCCAAGCTGCCACTCTTGGGCCCTTGAGCAAGGCCCTTAACCCTCTATGCTCCAGGGGTCCCTTACGAGGGAAATATCAAGGTCCGTGACGTCGGAGTGACGTGGGGCCGCCTTCCCGTGGGCTCACCACCTGCAGGAGGGACCGTAAGGGACGGTGCTGTGAGGATTGGGCAGCAGTCGAAGGCGGGGGCCCGCTTAGACTGCTGCCCCTGCGACCCGAATTACGGATAAGCGGGAGAAAATGAATGAATGAATGAATGCAATGCAATTTCAGTTTGATTCAACACAATGCGATGCAATGGAAAAAAGATGATGCTATGGAATTCAAAATGGTACATATCGTTCGCTTTTATTTCTTTGATTCAGACAAACAGCAAATCCTACATTTATTTAAGTGTCATGTGAATCTAGATTTTATGTGATGACTGAGACACGCCTCGATCTCTAAAGTGTTATGATATGTCATATTCAGCAGTCGTATTACAGCAGTGGTGCTGAGAGAACGTGCTTGAAAAACAGTTTAGCGAGGAGAAATCAATCTACATATGAAAAAATATTGGTCAAAAATGATTGGTCACTTACTAAATAATAAAGGTATAGCAAATCTACTAATAATTAAATATAAAAAAAATGTTTTTTTTTTTATGGATACAAATATGTAAAAAAAAAAAAAAAAGATGGCATCCGATGCACACTGCTTTAAATCAATGCATCACAGCGTTAACCTTTATGGCGATGCACCGATGCGGAACGTTGAGAACATTACCATCTCTAGTACATTGATGTGTTATCAGTGTTTTGGCCAGATATATTAGCTGTTATTGGTAATATATCATTAGTATCTGTCATGTTTCTGTAGTTGGTGGAGAGACTGTAGCTGAATTGTGGGGTGTATACTGTATTTTGTGAAGGTCTGATTCAGAGAGATGCTTTTCCTGCAGTAAGCATACAGTATGTTTGTAGTAGTTATATGCTAAGTACAGACGCTCCCCACTTTACGAAAATCCACTTTACGAACTTTAGCAGATACGATCAAAACTTGTCCTAAAAGTGAAATTTGTTCAGAGTCGAAAAAATTCAAAACAGAGGAGAGCAGCTACGAGCTAGTCGTCGACCGTAACAAGTCTACATGATGCGCACTGGACCAGAGCGAATGACATTTTTATTTTAGAATTTTTTTTTATTATTACTTAATAAAAAATATTGTTAACAGTATTTCAATGATTTTGATTAGTTTGAATATATTTTATTGTTTATAATGTTTATATTTCTAGCTTTTACATCATTGGGAGATATGCGTAATCAATAACGAAAACAGTGACAAATCCATGTTACAAACGATTGTTCGGAACGTAACTCGTTCGCAAGGTTGGGAGCGTCTGTATTTGTAGCCTGAGTGCCAATACGGTACCTTTTAATGTTCTAAGTCAGAAATTGAATTGATAAAATTTTGGAACATTTTCATAGGGTTTATGAGTGAATGTGTGATAGTGTAATGAAAATTCTATATGCTGTGTGCAAACATTAGGCATCATGGTAGAGTTGTTCCATTAGGCTGTTTTCTATGTGAACAACGACTAATAGATAAATGTGAAAAACTATTGCGGTGGTCCAGTGGTTTTTTTTTTTGTTATTGTTGTTTTGTTTGTTCAGTGTTTTTATGATAAAACAATATTTTAAATAGGGATAAGTTAAAACAAAAGGTTAAATTTGATTTAATAAGAGGTTTATTTATTATTTGTTTATTATTTATCATTTAATGTAAGGTTTATTAACATGAATGACAACTTGCATAATGCACAATAATTTTTTTTTTTTAATAAACCTAAATTATTAAAATGATTTATTTGCTATTATTATTATTATTATTATTATTATTATTATTATTATTATTATTATTATTATTATTATTATTATTATTATTATTTTATTTGTTATTATGTATAAATATATAATTACAACTTATGTACGCTACATTTTGTTTTTGTTTTAAATAAACAGCTGCAGCACCACCACAACTACCACCACCACCACCACCAAAAATACTACTACTACTACTACTAATAATAATAATAATAATAATAATAATAATAATATTAATAATAATAATAATAATAATAATATAAATTAATAAAATTAATAATTATTAGTATATGTTGTTGTTGCTGTTTTTAATTCATGTATATGATATGTTAAATGTATGCATTTATTTACTTACATACTAACTTGTTTATTTACTGACTTACTGACTTATTTCCCTCCTGCAAAAATAATAATAATAGTAATTGTAGTAGTAGTAATGTCTATAATACTTATTTCATTTCTGAACTCTTTTGTAGTTATGTGAATATGCATAGTATGGGTAACTTTTCGCCCCCAGGATAACTTTTAAACCTCTAACCTATGAAGTAACTTTCATAAAATCTACACACAAGAATTCTAGCTGAAGAATCTTTTTTTTTTTTATTATTTATATAAAAAAAAACATTTAAGTGCATTTGCTTTCCCCTTTGTTCCATCTCTACATATTAATAGTGGTTTCAAGAAAGCATTTCGGAATAACCTGGTCTTCAACCCTGAAGATAGCTTTGAGTCAGTGAATATGTGTAGGAGTTTGAATGAGGCAGCTGAAGTCCCACTCGTATAGCTGTTTTGAAAAGCTTCCCTATAATGCATTCCCCTAACCGAGTTCTCTGCAGTGTATGTGTCCGCATTCCATATTAAATGGCCAATATCTATTTGTTTACTCCTTCTAAAGTGGCTGACAAAGTACTTCTCCTGCATGAAAACTTTAAACACTCTCTTCCAGTGGATTCTATTCCATTTGACAAACTCCATTGTATTGCTATATTTACCCCGACTTGCACAATTTTTCATGCTTTAACTAAAATCAAATCTATCTGCATATGCTTGGAGCAGCAAGTTACATTTATATACAGGGTGAAGCGTGTAATACTACAGAATGCTAAGGCAGGAACAAAGATGACAGTTTTCTTTTACGAACATTTACTGTATGATGTGACCATTCAAACTAACCCCATTGCTTCAAATCCACCAAAATTGAGTCTAAGCAAAAAAAAAAAGAAAAAAACATCCCTATTGTGGAAATGCCAATCGCTATGCTTTTTTTTTTTTTTTAAACCAGTGTCTTTTCATGTCAGGAATTTTCTCTTGCTAGTGTGGGAAAGGAAGGAGTACCATTGAGTTCAGCTCTATTTACAAGCCTCTCAGGCTGGCCTGGACTGATTGAATAGGGGGCCGCTTTGACTCAATTCAACTCAGCCCAACGTTCTTTTGCAGGGATGTTGCTTTTGTGTAAAAAAAAAAAAAAAAAAAAAAATATGTGAAAAAAACAGGAGACTTGCTATGATTCACTTTTGATGATGAATCATACTTTTAAGGACCCCCTCATGCCAACCCCCTCCCCATACACACGTCGATGCTGAATATTTCTTTCACATTTTTTTAATATGATTAAATCTTTACTTTTAAGACCTCTCCATGTGCACGTATATATTTTTATACACATAATGCTTATGCCTTTGTGATTTGGAACAAAAAGAAAGAATGAAAACTGGCCAAACAACATTGTCCAAAATATATCCATTTAGATGAAAATGCTAAAATGACCCAGAAACAGTACGCAGCCTGGTGGAAAATATGTCATAAGATCTTATGTCAAATGTGTCAAGAATAATGTTAAAAGCAAGCAAAATAAAGGCAAAATGTAGAAAAAAAACATGACAAATGCTTTCATATATTAAAAAAAAAAAAAAAAAAAATCATTATTTGTTTATTAGACGATTTCTATCGTCTGTCTCATTACCTTTTATTTTGACATGTTATTATTTCATTCTGTATTGTAATCATGATGTAATATCTTGTCAATTATTATGCTATAGGTAAATATATTGTTGTTTATTAGACTATATAAATGGATCTGGCCATTTTCACTATTATTTTGAAAGATAAATTGTATTAAACTTACCTAAGCACAAACTAAATTGACAATCACTAACCATGTGCCATCAGCAACACTTCCACTATATGGACAAAAATATTTGGACACCTGCCTTTTCCAGCCATACAGTATGTGGTTCTCCCCCAAACTGTCACCTCAGAATTGGAGACACACAATTATATAGGATGTCTTTAGATGCAATAACATTAAATTTTACCTTCAGTTGAATGAGACACAAACCTGTTCCAGCATGACAATGTCCATGTGCCTAAAGTGAGGCATATGTTTTACATGGTTTCATGAAAAACCTTTGGAATTTACAAAAATCCTGGTGGCTGAACGAGCACAAATCTCCACAAGTACTCTCCAAAATCTAGTGGAACATCTTTCCTGAAGAGTGGAGGTTATTATAACAGCAAACTTGAAGTAAATGTGCACCTTTTTTTTTTTTTAAGCAAATATGAATCTTACAGTTAGGTGTCCAAAAACATTTGTCCATATAGTGTACACACCTGTTTAATTAATCAGTCAGGTGAGCAATACATACTGTGAGGCATGCAGACATGATTGTTTACATCAAACATTAAATTATAGTAAGAGATAATATATGGTCTGTGGCTTGGTTACTGATGCTAGACAAGCTGATTATTTTTTTTTTCTAAATTGCTGAATCTCCTGGGGTCTTATACACAAGAGGTGAATATGCAAGCAGGTAGATTCTGACAAGTAGGCTTAAAAAAAATATCTACTCTTTATAAACATAATGTTCAGAAAACCATCTCAGAATGCACAACCCTGGAAGATCACCAAGTTAAGATTCACTAGGATCCGCCAAAAAAGGGAATCTAAAGCTGCAGAAAGCAAAACACAGTCATAAAACTCAAGTTGTTAATAAACCCATGGCAAAATGGGCACGCCAATGAGCTCTGTGTAGATCAATAGTCTCCCCGTCACCAGATCTGTATCCAGTAAAGCACCTTTGGGATGCAGTAGAATGACAGATTCGTCAGTGCAGCATGAATGCACAGCTGACAAATCTCCGACGTTCTCAAAGGAATGTTTTCAATTCCTTGTGGAATCCATGCCATAAAAAGCAGAGGCTAAGAGTCCTATCCTGCATTAATATAGTATCCTTAATAAAAAAAAATAAAAATAAAGTGCCTGGTGTGTGTGTCGGTGTGTGTAATAAATTCCACTGACACAGTGTCTGGCTCACATACATACCATCATACAGCATGCTAATTTTTAGCAAATATTCAACACATTAGGCGTCTCTATAGATAAGAAGCAGAAATAACGAGGTGACTTGAAATAATGAGTTATTAAGTTGGAAAGAACAAGTCATTAAGTCATAATAATGGCATGGCACCTAGACATAATGAGTTATTAAGTTAAAATAATGAGGTATTCCGCTGAAATAACTGCATTGCAATTCAGAGCTTCCATAAATATGCGTGGACTGACAATGAGGTGATTAAGGTTACATTAAAATCCAAAGAGTCTTAGTAAAAATGTTCATTTTTGGATTAAAGGTGGATTTTTTAATTAGAAATTCCAGACAATAAAGCTGCAACCTGGTCTGGAGTGAAGATAAACGAGTACACATTCAAAATATAACAGTGGGAACATGGAGGTTTGTGTTTGGGACATAATAATAAAAAAAAAAAAAAAACACACTTCCTGTCAATATAAAAGTTATAAAAAATCTAATAAGAAATATTTCATGCTTACTGGCGCTCAACGCATGTACTACAGGTACAGTGAGGAAAACATGTAACCATAAAGCCAGGATGAAGCTTAATAGAGCATTGTACAAGGTTTAATGTAGCATTCACTTTTACCAATTGGATAAGTGCACTGAGTGTTGGAAATCCTCTATCTGGAAATGGCTCAGAATGCTGACCAATAGACAATTTGAGGACAACAGAATGACATTGTGTTTATCAGGGGAAAAGGGAAAAAAAGCCCTCAGGCTTGTGTGTACCAAACATGTGACAATGAATGATTTAATAGAGCAAACACTAAATCATTAAAGGACCACTGCCTTTTCTTTTTAGAGCTATTGTTCAAATAAGTGGAGTCTCCTAAGTTAGGAATTTATGACTTTATTCATTGATTATTTATATAACCATGTCCTATTCTGTGTGTACATGCAAACAAAACCAAGATGGTGTCAACATTTTTAGCAGTCTTAAAAGTTAGTATTCAGCAAGCTGAGGCAGTGTTTGGAGAATTCACTGAATGGGTTTCAAAGTCAGGCCAATAAATTGATATCAGAACACTGTATACCGTATTCCTCTTTGTCTACAATCATTATGGTCCATTCTGTCAATTAGCATCAAGGCTTGTAATTTCACAGCTCAGAATGCTAGAGTGCTGACAGAGATGGCCTGCCATTCTCCCCTCATAAGCAGCAGCTGTCTGCCCGTTGATGAGGACTGTGTCAGCTGATGGACGAAGAACTTTCCAGAGTTTTTTTCATTAAATGGGTTTGACAGAGCCTGTCATTATCGTTCAAGCGTAGAGTGGTGAGGCCTGCCCCACGGGAGACCATGCTCACGCTGCGGCTCGTGCTTCAAAATTAATAAGACAATTCACACAAGAGCTGATCATCGGGGTGCTACCTCTTATAGGTAGAGAGTACTTTAGGGAACAATCATTCAAAATAAGCTTGCTTTTTATTGTCCATGTTTTTTTTTGGTTTTTTTATTCGCTCATGTCTACAAAATTTTAAAGTATTTTAAAAGACTGGGGTTGCAAACAAAAGTGTCTGTGAAATGTACATCATTCACTATTAACGTCTGAATTGAATTGTTTTGCAAAAACGTGACAAGACTTCATTAATCAGAGTTAATTACAGTTATGTTTCATCTGTTCATGACAATGCACTTCTTATTTTTCTTGTTTATTTTCTATGACACACTATTAATTTTTTACATGAATATATGGAGAAATGTCATTATTTACAAAGTTGTGTCATGGACAAATGACTTACATTTACATAAAAGGTAAGGTGCACAACGAGCTTGATATTAGAAAAAAAAATGTGTGATGTGTGAAAATATTTCATCGTAAGAGTTGAATGTTAAACGCAGAATAAAAAGCTACAAGTGGAACGTGATAGCTCAGTGGTTAAGGTTCTGGGTTACTGATCATAAGGTCGCGGATTCAAGCCCCATTACTGACAAGGTGCCACTATTGGGCCCCTGAGAAAGGCCCCTGTTGTATCATAGCTGACCCTGTGCTCTGACCCCAGTTTCATAACATCGCTGGGATATCCACAGAAATTAATAATTCACTGTCGGCAAAGTAAGAACAATTATCTCTCTTTTTATGATGGCATTATTTTTGTCCTAATTAAAAGGCTAGTCGAATTTGTATTGCTGTTGGTCATGGATTTCTGTTACTATTACAGCCTGAAATATAACAAATTATACTATATAAATTCTAGGTTCACATTAGTAAGCCTCATATGTAAATAAAATTTGAGGCTCTAATGGTATATTAAGGTTTTCCATGAATTTATTGTATACATGCTCCTGTGAGCATGTTATGAAAAAAATCTGTTTATATCCAGCCCAGTTTCCCGATATGTGTTCACAAAAATGTGATATTACTCCCGAAAACAACGGAATGTTTATTCTGTGAAAGCTTCGAGCTTGACCTATTAGACTCAAACTGCACACTCACAATATATGTGTATATCTACTTATTTACTCAGTAAGTACACACCAACAACATTGGTTTCCCTGTTGTACTTTCACAACACACACACTTGTGTCATCGTCACTCCTGTGTTCAGAAAGGTCCACCCCCCCAAATAATATATGTTCAGCAGTGATCCTATGGTGGCCCCTTTACTCTGATGACATAGTGGGTGCGTCACAACTGACAGACTACAGTCAGTAATTGTACATTTACATTCACCTCTATTTATTTGCGTGACGCTTTTATCCGTGTGGCTTACAGTTGTGACAGGATACAATTAAGCTGTCGAAGGTTAAGCTCCTAGCTCAGAGAACCAAAAGTGGTAGCTTGGTGGTGCTGGGATTTGAAGTCACAACCTTACAACCAATCCTTTTTCCTCAAGCAATCAATGCTCTGCTAGTAAAACCTGCACAATATGTGACACAATATACTGTAATATCACATTAGGCCTGTACAGGACTACATACTGTGAGAATACAACACATGGCAGTGTGAAATGAGTGCACAATACAAAACAATATTCTATGTACATGTCAATGACTACACAAGACTGTGCATGCTAACTAAACAGAACTAAAAGCTAAAAAGAGGCTAAGCTAATTTATGAGATGACAAGTGTAATGGCTAACAGCATAAAGGCTTGGAATCCAGTCTGTTTGACTCAATAATTAGAGAAGAATAAAGGACTGAAACCCTGCTGCATCTGTCGATTTAGGTGTCATTGACACAGTTGAGAGCAGACAAATCGCATTGTGGAAATTGTAAAAAAAAAAATAAAAATAGACCAAAATGTAATTGAAAGATGGTAGTTAGTCTGTTAATTGTTTCCTATTGTAGTTATATATAGAAGTATGTTATTGGGTTAGTTTTAGTTAGTTGGTTAGTTAACAGTGGTGGATGAAGTACACAAACCATGTACTTGAGTTAAATAAGAGATCCACTAGATAAAATATTACTCCAGTAAAAGCAAAAGTGCTCCCTTTTAACTTTCACTTGAGTAAAAGTATAACAATATTTGCCTTCAAATATACTTAAGTACCCGTGCTATGCTTTATTATGGCTATAATGTCATTTTTTGTCAAAAGACTGTTGCTTAATCAACTCAGTTTATGTGAAAAGACTCTAATGTTACTCTTAGCACACCAATCTATTAATAGAATGATATGAATGAGCCAAACACATTGATCTTTATTAAAATTATCATCATTATCATGATTAGCACATTTCCCCAATGTGAAATGTAAATCTGCCTGCCTGCCTATCTATCATGAGCCCCACAGGTGTTGTGGAAAGGTAGAGTTAGGAATTTTCTTCCATCATTTATTCCTTTCTAAATGTTCTGCTTGTTGCTGTTGTTGGTGATAAGTAGATACCACTAAGCGGCGATCAAAACAAGTTCAAAACAGAGTGCGCTCTCTACCCTGATTGGTGGCTTGCTGCATGCTCGACCAGTTAAATTTGTATTGTACCAAAAAGAAACAACTGATTTCTTAAAATGCAGTATCGAGTAAAAAGTACGATGTTTGACTTTGAAATGTAGTAAAGTTAAAGTAAAAGTCTCCCTAAAAGGAAAAGTTAGTTAGTTAGTTAGTTAGTTAGTTATAAAGAAAGCACTAATTGGCACCGCCATTATTATAAGCAAGTAGACAAATGGCACTGTGGGTAAAAAATAGACCAACATGTCAATGAAAAAAGTTAACCATGACTGCAGATCCAAGACCTCACATATCTCTTGGTGTTTGACTTGTTGCAGCTGTCCAACTGCCCAACTAAACTACATCTTAATTCCTTCAGAGTCAACTTCATAAGCAACCACATCACTCTAAAGTGATTAATCATGATATATATAGAAGGGTCTGTAATTTTAGCTCAGCTTCCCTCGATCTAATTCCTGTATTTTTAATTTGTATCAACTCTGCAGGCCTGCGCTAACTCAAACTCAATTTGACTGGGAGTGATATTACCATGGGAGTCTGTAGCACTTTTAATTCAAACTTGATCCCAATCTTAATATAACTGATAATGAAGGCAGTAATTCAATCTGTCCCCTGTGCACTGCAGCTGGTGAGTAATTAACCCCTGACAGCCTAACACAGATCATATGACCTTGCTAAATGAATGATCCCCAATGCACAATAGTGTTAATTACAGGTGGCACTTTAAAATACAATCTTATGCTGATTATATTAGGTCATATAAGTAAAAAAAAAAAAAAAAAAAAAACATGACAAACATAGCTCCAAAGTCTGGCAGTGAGGTTAAAAGCACACGTCCCCCAGCTAGTGGAAACCCTGCCAGAAAAAGAATGCTACTGATGTGTGGCTTCAGAGAGAAAAGAAACAAGGTCAGGATCTAAAACATTTAAATACCACATCAGCTAAAACCAATGATGAAGGAAAAGGAGGGAAGGGAACTCAAAATGGCTTTTTTGCACGGAGAAAAGGGTTCAAGAAAATGTTTTGCGGCAGCATTGGTTTCGCATAAACCCAAAGGGAGAATTGCAGTAAATTTGTCCCCTTAGGTCATCACATCTGTATGAAGTGTACACATGCATGCACGTATGCTCATAAAAAAAATGTGTTGCATTTAGAATGTGTAAAAAGCATGCTTTTTTTGAGGGCAAAATCTCTTGGGGGAAAAAAAATTAAACAATAAAACAAGTTATTGCTTTTTCATTCAGCAGAAACTCTGTCTGTAAAGCAGTTTGATCAGTAAGACACCTTTCTATCTTTCTACCTTTTATTTACGGTTTACAATCTCATCCCGCTATTAGCGCTGGAATGAAACTCGCTGATAAAGAGCACAGGTCAAGACACTGCCTTTCTTTCCTTGCTAAATAAATGCCCCTGTCTTACGGCCTTCTCGGTGTTAAGAAAAAAGGGAGCATGATAGAGGGCACAGCTCTGAGCTTAGATCACTTGCTTTACAATTCCAGCCAACATCTAATCACAAGCTCAGCCCCAAACAGCAGTTCTTGCAGTTATGTCAGAAGGTCCAGTTTAA
The DNA here is from genome assembly GCA_014706435.1 of Silurus glanis. Lineage (NCBI taxonomy): Eukaryota > Metazoa > Chordata > Actinopteri > Siluriformes > Siluridae > Silurus > Silurus glanis. The sequence goes on along the minus strand of JAAIIK010000052.1, from coordinate 4,233,282 downwards.
AACAGGGGCATGCAGAGCTATACTTGGTATACACAGAGTATGCTGCTGAGATTACATGAGAGCCTGCAGCATTGCAATCAGGGGATATGTTTAATCATACATAAAGTCAATGTTTGCTCATGTGTTTTGTCTATGTCAGAGATCACCTGTCACACACCTCTGTTTGATTTGTCCTTTAAATAATTTAGGGGATTTTTTTTTCTGATCTGACATGCTGCACAGAATCGGAATTAGAAAAAGCTTTATTACCAAGTATGTTTACACACACGGAATTTGACTTGGTGACAGAAGCTTCCATTGCAGGAGAAAGTATAGACATATGATGCAGACATACATAGGAATTACACAGTAGAGATAAAATATAAAAAGTATAAGAAAAACAGACAATTAAATAATGCAAATATTGTTTGAATGAATGTAGAGTTATGTTATTTACAAGTGTGCAGTTTACAAATGTACTATTCGGATTCTATGTAGAAATATGTCAGTTATGATGGACAATGTGTAGTTATTAATATTTTTATTGTATATTCTGCAGGGAAAAAAAACGTTTTTGTGACTGGATGTTCTAGTGGACAGTGCTCTGTAGCGCCGACCAGAAGGCAACAGTTCGAAGAAAAAGTGGGCTGGGGATAAGTGGTCCAAAGTGATTTTCTTAGCCCTTTTCCTCACCCTGGAGGTGTGAAGATCTTGAAGGTTGGGCAGGGCGTCACCAATAATTCTTTTAGCAGTCCTGACTGTCCGCTGTAGTCTCTTGATGTCTGATTTGGTAGCTGAACCAAACAGGGGTATATGGTCTTGCATAAGCATTGACCCCTTGAACATCTCGTAGTATTACAACCTAGAAGTCATATAGATTGGATTTTATCAAAAGAATCGAAACAGCAAAATCCATGGTGATGAATTAAGGGAAATATAGTTTGCTATTATTTAGTTTGAGTTATTCAAGAGAGAAAAAAATAAGAAAAGATACAATGGGGGAAATAATTGTTTCATCCCCTGCTGATTTTGTGAGTTTTTGAGTCCATTTTTGAATTAATGGCAAACAGTGTTCTCTTTCTCAACAAGCTTATTGCTGATGGTCTTATAGCCCATTCCAGCCTTTTGCAGGTCTACACTCTTGTCCCTTAAGACCTCTGTGAGATCTTTGGTCTTGCACATGAAGGTGGAGAGGTTTGAATGTAAGAGGTTGATTCTGTGAAAGGTGTCTTTTATACATATACTGTAATGAGTTGATATTACGAGTACTTTCTTAAATGGGGTAATTTACTAATTTGGGTGTGTGGGAGTCAGAATTCTTGCTAGTTGGTAGGGGATTAAATACTCATTTCACTCAATCAAAAACAAATTAATTTCTAACCCTTCTTTAAAGTTTTTTTACGGATTTTTTTTTTTTATATTCTGTCTCCGTTAAAATAAACCTACCATACAAATTCTATACTGTTTATGTCTTTTTAAGGGGGTAAACTCACCAAATCAGCAGGGGATCAGGTACTAATGTAGGGTGGGGAGGCTTCTAGTGTAGTCAGTGTGCCAATTTTTGACCCAACAGTGTTTAGTATGGTTGAAGTCAGGGCTCTGATGCAGACCACTCAAGATCATCTACTCCAACCCAAGTAAACCATAATCTTCATGGAGCTCACCTGGTGTTTGTGCTCATTGTCATGCTGGATCTACATGCTGGAGTTACTTTGGGTCTTTAAGTTCAAAGTAACAGTAGTAACAGTTTTTGAAAGAAGAAATATGGTGGGGAAAGGTCAGATGTCCCAATACTTTTGTCAATATTGTGTATATGAAGGTTAATATTTCTTTAAACAAAAATATAGAAAGACTAGTTTAAATGTTAAAAGTTGTGGAATTTGTGGAAAATGTCAGTTCTAGGGTTAGAGTTCATTTGGAAAGTTCATGACTATTTCTTAACATTAACAGTGACATTAATAAGAAATATTTATATACAGAACTCAAACCGAGTCATAGCAAAAACAAACAAAAAAAAAATCAGATCAATTATTAACAAGGTAAAACATAACAGCCAGCACTTTTAAAAAGAGTTGCAGGATCACCCGAAAGCAGCAGCAAGAGACCACACCCCTCTGCTAAAAGATAATCACCAAGTTGTATGTCTAAATGAATTTACTGCTAGCTTAGTGGTTGGAATGTAAGAAGATTTGAATCTCATCTGCTAAAAAATCTGAAGAATCTGAAGAGAAGATGGCGGATTCAGCAAGACAATGATCTCAAAAAATACAGCCAAACCAACTCACAAAAGGCATGCTTGACATCTTCTGACAATAATTCTTGTAAAAGTTTATTAATAAATATTGAAATTGCATAATTGATTGGATCATTGGGTAATTGAAGCTGATATGACAAGATAAATTACAAGTTTAACCAAACTTTGCAAAACGATAATTATGTCTTTAAGACACAATTATGAGTATTAGTTTGGAAAATGATCTTTCTTTATTTTTATGAATATAAAACACATACACACACATACTCACACACACATTATAATTATGTAATGTGTGTGTTTTTTTACCAAACTGTTGGAGCTACACAATTGTAAATAATGTCTTTGGATGTGGTAGCAACTAGGAGTCTCAAACTTGTTCCAGCATGAAAATACCCCAGTGCACAAAGCCAGCTCCATGAAGAGGGAAGGTGCTTTATACTTACAGTGGGAAAAATAATTATTTGATCACCTGCTGATTTTGTTTTTTGTTTACAAAGAAATAAGCAGTCTAGAATTTTTTTTTGGTAGATTTATTTTAACAGAGAGAGACAGAATATAAAATCAAATCCATAAAATAAAACATTAAAGAAAGGTTATAAATCCATTTGCGTTTGATTGAGTGAAATAAATATTTGATCCTGAAATGAATTAGCAAATAATTATTCCCCCCCACACTGTATCAAATGTAGATTACAGCACACTAAACTGATAATGAATCAGATTAGAGGGTCAGCCATGATACAGCACTCCTTGAGCCCAGAGGATTAAGTGCCTTTGCTCACAGTCCCCAAGAGTGGCGGTTTGGCAATACTGAGGTTTGAACTCTTAACTGTCCGATCAGTAACCCATAGACTTAACCACTGCTCTACCACTTCCCATGTACAGTTATTGGGATATGTAAAGCATATCTTGGGATATGCTTTACATAGGTCTTGAGTGGCTTGTAATAGAGATCTCGCCTGTTATAGAGATCTGTAGATACATCAACCCTACTAAAGTTCTTTGGGATGAACTGGATCACTGACTGCACCCCAGTACTCCTCACCCTACATCAGTACCTGATTTTAGTAACACCCTTGTTGCTAAATGAGCACAAATCTCCACAATCACACGACAAAATCTAGTGGAACATCTTCCCCAGAAAGGTGGTGTTTATATGTGAAAAAAGCGCATACAAATCTTATTATCAGGTTTCCACAAACTTCGGTATATATAGTGTATATACACATACAGTCGTCCTTATATAGACAATTGAAACAAAAGAGGTATGTAAGAAAGAATTACTGAACAATTGCCTTGACAGTTTATTAATTTATTTATAAATGTAACATTCAATTTTTTTCTTTCTCATTATTTCTAGCAATTTACCTTTCGTATGAATTTCTCATGAGATTACATTCTTTAAATTCCTAGAATGAACAAAGAATGGATGTGTAGATCCAGTGAATCAAACAATATGATTTTGAAGTATTCAGACAGTCTGGATTTGTAATACTGTATGCAGCCGGTGCTTGTCTGTTATTCATTAGTGCTAAGTCTCATTAGGATCACTTGAACTAAAATTTATCTACCTTCTGCCTGCTTTCCTCTCTTACAGACTTGAGCTGCTATAATACTGATGTACTCAGCTGCTGAGCCTGTAGCTTGAGTCTGTCTTCACAAACCTGACACGGTGCAAATCAGATTTTCGCATCAGTCATCAATTCAATGTAGCTATATTCATCTTGTAATACTTTTCCCCCCTTCTTGTTTGGATGATCTGATATAATGGCTTGAATTTAGCATGAATAAACACTGATGCTGTGCTTTGCAGCTCTGCTGGCACAGGAGTACAATTTATACAAGTGATGACACACGAGGAATATTATGCAGCGTCAAAAAAAAAACAGAAAGACAGCTTGCATGAAAAATTGTAATAAATAAATTCACTTGATAACAGGTATTTTGTCCTAAATGCCACAAGAGAAAACTTTCTCCACATGTGGCTGGAATTGAATAATGATTGGAAAATGCTTTTGATAACTTTTAAAATGTAGTCTGCTGGGGTAACAAAAAAAAAAAAAAAAAAGAAGCTATTATATTGATAATAGCATCTTATTTTGATAGCATTTTTCATTGAACGTGTATAGACTTAAACAGCACACAGTTACACGCAATACACGTAGCACACACAATAAAAAAATATCCTTCTTGACAGATAAAGATCAATCCCTACAGAAAAGCCTGCTGATCAAAATCATGAACATAAAGCCTACCTAAAGATTTTATCTTAAGTATTGTGCCTGTCATAAATTTGGAAACGCGTAGCCTTTTATGATTTTCGAGGAGAAATAATGCATGTTCTTTTTGTTCATATGCAACAACTAAATCATTTAATAGTATGATGATTTACTTTTTCATTTATAAATGTACAGATGTAAGAAACAGTTCAAATTTATTTCATTTCATTTTTATATTAAAAAAAAAATAAATAAATAAATAAAGAGCTTTACACACTCTCTGTAAAGTTCTTTTTTTTTTTATCAAACCTTCAGCTGAAAGAGAGTTTGCCATAACCTTTGAAAAACTTGCCAAAGATGTTCTTTTGTGGTTAGATATTTCTTTCTGGCCTTGTGATCCAGTTCATCCCAGAGCAGTTCAATAGGATTTAGGTGCGGTGACCGGGCAAGCCAATACACGATAGATTACTCTCCAACTGTTTGCGTTCTAAATAACCATTAGAGGCAGCCCAGTGGTTAAAATTTTGGACTTCTGTTTAGAAGGTCATGAGTTCAATCCCAGTTCTGTCATTTCTGGTATACACTCAAGCAGGGTCCTTAACCCTCAACTGCTAAGTTATATAAATGAGATAATTCTATGTCGCTGTGGATAAGGGTGTCTGCCAAATGCCATGAATGCAAATGTAAATGTAACACTTACAGAGCTTGGATGTGTTCTTCGACTCATTGCCTCGTTGAATGGTGAAGTGAGTTCCTATAGACACGGTTAGGGTAGAGTTAAATGGAATTACTTGGCAGTGAAGTATGGAATGCAAGCCATTCAGGTTCAGTATTCCTTTTACCAAGTTAACCTCCATTTAATTTTACATGCATATAGCATATTCTCCAAATATAAACAAAACTTGTGAATTAGATCATGACACGGCTGCCTGTATTTCATCTAAAACCTACAGTTATTGGTTAAGGTGATATATGTCCAGTAATATACAAAAATAAAACGATAAATAGTCCTAGCCATATTGCCACAGCATGCATAAACATTCATGATGCAACTGGGATTCCCCACCAAATCAATATAAAGTTAAGTTAGCAATGTATTAATATCAAAATGTAAAGGCTCCATGATAATCCCTTCTAGTTTCCCAAAGGAAACTATGTGTTCTAAGCTTTTCCCTTTAGGCTGTTACCAAATATATTGTGTTATTAACAATTCTTTCATTTGATCAAAAGCTGCAATTTTTCAAACCTGCCATGCAATTTTCTTGGGAATTCCTGGAAGCCTTTTAATAAAGATTTTTTTATTATTACTTATTTATTTAACTGTCATTCTCCCCCCCCAATCCATTAATAAATGTGCCAAACATAAAACAAGTCAATAGTGGTAGTTGCTTGGTCTTACATATTTGATTTGCACAAGAGAAAAACACTACTGATATTGCAGTGTTTATAATCATTAATATAATGTTCATTATCAGAATATGAATTATCTAATCATATAAAGCATTTATATGTGTTTTATTGTATTATTGTATATCAGCAACTTTTTAGTAACACCTGTACTTTTATATACTTAGCCAATCAGGTGGCAGCAGTGGAATGCATAAAATCTTCAAGCTTTGACCATGGAATGGTTGTTGATGTAAAAAAGGATTGTTTGAGTATGTAAATAAATGTATGAGTTCCTGGAATTTTCAACACACAACAATATGTACAATTTACATACAATGGTGCAAAACAAGGAAGCCAACAAAAATCTAGCAAGTTCAGCAACCTGAAATGCTTTATTGATGAAAAAGGTCAGAGGAAAACTTCCAGACTGATTTGAGTTCCTTTCAGAGAAAGAAATCCATTTAGACTATTCAAATCACTCTTTACAATCACAGAGAAGCGTCTCAGAATGCAAAAGATGCACCAGAGAATCACAATAGGTTTCTCTACTGTAAGTCAAGATAAGAAATCTGAGCATACAGTTAGAAGAGGTGGATACTCATCAGTTAGAGACGTTGAAACAATGCTGTTTGGGATTTTTATCTAGTCTTCAGTTGCCGATTACAAAAAAAATCTAGCTATGGTATATGTTATAGAGTGTCAGAAGGACATTGCAGACAACTGAAAAAAGTCTGCATCAAAACAATTCTACAATATAGGATCCAATGTTTGTGGGTACTTGATCAGAAGATTCATAAGTGCTATTCGAACATCCTATTCCACATTCCATCCCAATTTGCTGTTATAATAAACTCCAAGTTCTGTTACATTTTGAAGTGTGGTTGTGGGTATTTGTGCTTATTTACCTGCAAGAGTGTGAGGAGGCCTGGAGTGCAGTCAGAATTCCAATTCATCTCAAATGTGTGTAATAGAGTTGAGGTCAGAGCTCTGTAGCAGGAAATTCAGGATCTTTCACCCTAACCCATGTAAACCTAATCTTCTTGGAGCTAACTTTATGCATGGGGCATTGTCATGCTGGAACACGGTTTGGTCTCCTAGTACAAGTGAAGAGAAAATGTAATGCTAACTTATCTAAGGACATCCTATACAATTGTGTGTTTTTTTGGTACTTCATATAATTGGGTGTCAGTGATAAGATCCAAATGGATCAGAAGACAAAGGAAAAAGTACATATGTTTGCAGACATGTGCACTGTATGATCAGATTAAGCAATTATTATCATCAGAAACACTTAGTCACCTGGTCATTTATGCAGTTATCCAGTAAGCATGTCATATGGAAGCAGTAATCATGCAGATTCTGGTTAGAAGCTACAGTTATGTTCATATTAAACACCAGGAGGAAGATAAGATGTCATATATATATATATATATATATATATATATATATATATATATATAT